>JAPDOI010001910.1:0-42500 GCA_029168955.1 Aplectana chamaeleonis
GGGGTTTCGACTCCTTGAAAAAATCGGAGAGTACTTCCTACTGCATGTCAAAATTTCGCCATCTCAGGGGTTTCGACTCACATGAAAAAATCCAGAATACTTCATGCTCATGTCAAAATTTCGCCATCTCAGGGGTTTCGACTCCTTGAAAAAATCGTAGAATACGCCTACTCATGTCAAAATTTCGCACTTCATCTCAGGGGTGTCGACTCCTTGAAAAAAATCGGAGAATACTTCCCTACATGTCAAAATTTCGCCATCTCAGGGAATTTCGACTCCTTGAAAAAATCGGAGAATACTTCCTACTCATGTCAGAATTTCGCCATCTCAAGAGTTTCGACTCCTTGAAAACATCGGAGAATCCTTCCTACTCATGTCAAAATTTCACCATCTCAGGGGTTTCGACTCCTTGAAAAAATCGGAGAATACTTCATGCTCATGTCAAAATTTCACCATCTCAGGGGTTTCGACTCCTTGAAAAAATCGGAGAATACTTCCTACTCATGTCAAAATTTCACCATCTCAGGGGTTTCGACTCCTTGAAAAAATCGGAGAATACTTCCTACTCATGTCAAAAATTTCGCTTCCGCCCTCAGTGGTTTCGACTCCTTCAGAAAAAAATCCCAGAGAGCTAACTACTCATGTCCAAAATTTCGCATCTCAGGGGTTTCGACTCCTTGAAAAAATCGGAGAATACTTCCTACTTATGTCAAAATTTCGCCATCTCAGGGTTCGACTCGCCGAAAATCGGAGGAATACTTCTCTCATGTCAAATTTCCTTTTGCCATCTCAGGGTTTCGACTCCTTGAAAAAATCGGAGAATACTACCTACTCATGTCAAAATTTCGCCATCTCAGGGGTTTCGACTCCTTGAAAAATCAGAGAATACTTCCTACTCATGTCAAAATTTCGCCATCTCAGGGTGTCGACTCCTTAGAAAAATCGGAGAATATACTTACGCCTACTCATGTCAAAAATTTCGCCATCTCAGGGGTTTCGACTCATGGCTTTGCCAAATCGGAGAAATACTTCCGCTACTCATGTATCAGAAATTTCGCCATCTCAGGGAGTTTCGACTCCCTTTGCAGAAAAAAATCGGAGAATACTTCACCTGCTCATGTGAAAATTTCGCCATCTCAGGGGTTTCGACTCCTTGAAAAAATCGGAGAAATACTTCATGCTCATGTCAAAATTTCACGCCACCCCAGGGGGTTTTTTTCGAATACATGAAAAAATCGGAGAATACGCCATGCTCATGTGAAAATTTCGCCATCTCAAGGGTTTCGACTCCTTAGAAAAAATCGGAGAATACTTCCTACTCATGTCAAAATTTCGCCACCCTCTCAAGTCTCCAACTCCTTGAAAAATCGGAGAAATACTTCATACTCATGTCAAAATTTCGCAACATCTCAGGGCTTTCGACTCCTTGAAAAAATCGGAGAATACTTCCTACTCATGTTCAAAATTTATGCCGCCATCTCAGGGGTTTACAGACTCCTTGAAAAATCAGAGAATACTTCATGCTCATGTCAAAATTTCGCCATCTCAGGGGTTTCGACTCTTTGAAAATCCAGGATACTTCATACATCTGTCAAATTAATACTTTTAGGTTTCAACTCCTTGAAAAATCGGAATACTTCCCTCATGTCAAGATTTCGCCATCTCAGGGTTTCGACTCCTTGAACATCGGAGAATACTTCCTACTCATGTCAAAATTTCGCACAATCTCAGAGTCTCAACTCCTTGAAAATCGAGAATACTTCCTACTCAATGTCAAAAATTTCGCCATCCCTCAGGGGTTTCGACTCATTGGAAAAAATCTGTGGAGAAATACTTCATACTCATGTCAAAATTTTCTTTCTGCCATCTCAGGGGTCTCAACTCCTTGGAAAAAATCGGAGAATACTTCCCTACTCATGTCAAAATTTCGCCATCTCAGGACAAATCTTGAAAAAATCGGAGAATACTTCCTACTCATGTCAAAATTTTCGCCATCTCACAGGGTCCTCAACCTCCTTGAAAAAATCTGGAAGAATACTTCCATACTCGTATCAAAATTTTGCCATCTCAGGGTTTTCGACTCCTTGAAATCGGAGAATACTTCCTCGTAAATTTTGCCATCTCAGGGTTTTTCATCCTTGAAATCTGGAGAAATCACTTACCTACTCATGTCAAAATTTCGCCATCTCAAGAGTCTGACAACTCCTTAGGAGAAAAATCCCGGAATACTTCACATACTCAATGTCAAGAATTTCGCCAATCTCAGGGGGGTTCGGCTCGCTTGTGAAAAATCCGGAGAATACTTCATGCTCATGTCAAGATTTCGCCATCTCAGGGGTTTCGACTCCTTGAAAAAATCTCTGAGGAAATACTTCCCTACTCATGTCCCAAAGTGCCATCTCTCAGGGGTTCGACTCATGAGAAAAAATCGGAGAATACTTCCCTACTCCAATGTCAAATTTTGCCATCTCAGGGTTTCGACTCCTTGAAAAAATCGGAGAATACTTCCCTCATGTCAAAATTTCGCCATCTCAAGGATTTCGCTCAACTCCTTGGAAAATCGGAGAATACTTCCATACTCATGTCAAAATTTTGCCATCTCAGGGGGTTTCACGACTCCTTGAAAAATCGGAATACTTCCCTACTCATGTCAAAATTTCACGCCATCTCAAGGGTCTCAACTCCTTGAAAAAATCGGAGAATACTTCATGTCAAAATTTCGCCATCTCAGGGGTTTCGACTCCTTGAAATCGGAGAATACTTCACTACTCATGTCCAAAATTTCGCCACCTCAGGAGATGTCACGACTCCTTGTAGAAATCGGAATACTTCTCATGTCAAAATTTCGCCATCTCAGGGGTCTCTCAAACTCCTTGAAAAAAATCCGAGAAATAGCCTTCTTCATGTCCAGAAGGTTTTGCTGTCTCAGAGTTTCGGCTCCTTGAAAACATCAGAAATACTTCATACTCATGTCCAAAATTTTGCCATCTCCTCAGGGGTTTCGACTCCTTGAAAAATCGGAGAAATACTTCATACTCTGTCAAATTGCGCCACCGGGTTTATCGCGAAAAATCGGAGAATACTTCCATGCTCATGTCAAAATTTGCCATCTCTAGGGGTTTCAACTCCTTGAAAAAAATCGGAGAATACTTCCACACTCAATGTCAAAATTTCGCCATCTCAGGGGTTTCGACTCCTTGAGAAAAAATCGGAGAATACTTCATACTCATGTCCAAAAAATTTCGCCATCTCAAGGGTTTCGACTCCTTGAAAAAATCGGAGAATACTTCACTATCTCATCTCAAAATTTCGCCATCTCAAGAACGACTCCTTGAAAGTATCGGAGAAATACTTCCTACTCATGTCAAAATTTCGCCATCTCAGGGGTCTGCTCCTTAAGAAAATCCCGGAGAATACTTCCTACTCATGTCAAAATTTTTCGCCATCTCAGGGTTTACGACTCCTTGAAAAAAATCGGAGAATACTTCATACTCATGTCAGAGAATTTACTGCCATCTCAAGGAGTCTCCAACTCCTTGAAAAAATCGGAGAATACTTCATGCTCATGTGCAAAATTTCGCCATCTCAGGGGTTTCGACTCCTTGAAAAAAATCGGAGAATACTTACATGCTCATGTCAAAATTCGCTTCATCTCAGGGGGTTTCAGCTCACTTGAAAAATCGGAGAGAAACTTCATATTACTCCATGTCAAAATTTCGCCATCTCAGGGGTTTTCGAACTCTTTGAAAAAATCGGAGAATACTTCCTACTCATGTCAAGAATTTCATGCCATCTCAGGGTTTCGACTCCTTGAAAAAATCCCGAGGAGAATACTTCATGCTCATGTCAAAATTTCGCCAATCTCAAGGGTTTCGACTCCTTGAAAAATTTAAAATTCTTCACACCACGTGTAATTTTATTAACCCTTCGGTTTCAACCTTAGCACTGGAGAGTACTTCATGCTCATGTCAAAATTTCAGCCATCTCAGGGGTTTCGACTCCTTGAAAAAATCGGAGAATACTTCATGCACCTCTGTCCAAAAATTTCGCCATCTCAGGGGTTTCGACTCCTTGAAAAAAATCGGAGAAATAAACTTCCTTTCATATCAAGGGTTCGCCATCTCAGGGGTTTCGACTCCTTGAGAAAATCGCGGAGAATCACTTCATATCTCTGTCAAAATTTCGCCATCTCAGGGGTTTCTGAGCTCCTTGAAAAAATCGGAGGAATACTTCATGCTCATGTCAAAAAATTTTTCGCCATCCTTCAGGGGTTTCGACTCCTTAGAAAAATCGGAGAATACTTCATACTCCTGTTCAAAATTTTCGCCATCTCAGGGTTTGTCGGCTCCTTGAAAAAATCCGAGAGAATACTTCATACTCTGTCAAGAATTTTGCCAATCTCAGAAGGGGTTTCGACTCCCTTGAAAAAAAAATCGGAGAATCACTTCATTGCTCATGCTCAAAATTTCGCCATCTCCAGGGTTTCGACTCCTTTGGAAAAAATCGAGAGAATACTTCCCATACTCATGTCAAAATTTCTGCCATCTCCCAGGGGTTTCGACTCCTTGAAAAAATCAGAGAAATACTTCATGCTCATGTCAGAAATTTCACCATCTCAGGGGTTTCGATCTCCATGAAAAAATCGGAGGAATACTTTGCATACTCTGTCAAGAATTTCGCCATCTCAGGGGTTTCGACTCCTTGAAAAATCCCGGAGAATACTTCATGCTCATGTCAAAATTTCACGCCATCTCCAGGGGGTTTCGACTCCTTGAAAAAATCCGGAGAATACTTCATGCTCATGTCAAAATTTCGCACATCTCAGAGAGTTTCGACTCCTTGAAAAAATCGGAGAATACTTCCCTCTATGTCAAAATTTTTCGCCATCTCAGGGGTTTCGACTCCTTGAAGAAATCGGAGAATACTTCATGCTGTGTCAAAAATTTCGCCATCTCAGGTTTCAGCTCGCGAAAAAAATCGGAGAATACTTCCTACTCAAGTCAAAAAATTCCCGCCACCTCAGGGTTTCGACTCCTTGAAAATCGGAGAATACTTCATACTTCCTGTCAGTTTCGCCATCTCAGGGGTTTCGACTCCCATGAAAAAATCGAGAGAAATACTTCACATGCTCATGTCAAAATTTTCGCCATCTCAGGGGTTTCGACTCCTTACTTGAAAATCGGAGAATACTTCCCTCATGTCAAAATCTTCTTCGCCATCTCAGGGGTTTCCGACTCCTTGAAAAATCTGGAGAGTACTTCATGCTCATATATCCAAAATTTCATGCCATCTCAGGGATTTCGACCTCCTTGAAAAATCGGAGAATACTTCATACTCATGTCAAAATTTCGCCATCTCAGGGGTTTCGACTCGCGCTTGAAAAAGTCGAGAATACTTCATGCTCATGTCAAAATTTCGCCAACTCTGGGAACCGACTCCTTGAAAATCGGAGAATACTTCATACTCTGTCAAAATTTCGCACATCTCAGGGGTTTCGACTCCTTGAGAAAAAAGTCGGAGAAATCACTTCCATGCTCATATCAAAATTTCGCCATCTCAGGGTTTCGACTCCTTGAAAAAAATCGGAGGATACTTCTCAAGTCAAGAATTTCTGCCCGCCTCAGAGTTCCAGCTCCATAGCAAATCGGAGGAATACTTCATACTCCTGTCAAAATTTCGCCATCTCAGAGAGTTTCGACTCCTTGAAAAAATCGACCAACTATGCTCATGTCAAAATTTCGCCATCTCAGGGTTTCGACTCATTGAGAAAATCGGAGAATACTTTCCCATACTCATGTCTAAAATTTCGCCATATCTCAGGGGTTTCTGCGACTCCTTGAAAATCGGAGAAATACTTCATATATTGTTCGCCATCTCCAGGGGTTTCGACTCTTGAAAAATCGAAATACTTCATGACTCATGTCAAAAATTTCGCCAATCTCAGGGGGTTTTCGGACCTCGCCAGAAAAATCGGAGAATACTTCGCATACTCACCTGTCAAAATTTCGCCATCTCCCAGGGTTTCGACTCGCTTGAAAAAAATCGGAGAATACTTCGCTCATGTCAAAATCTTTTCGCCAATCTCAGGGGTTTCGAGCTCGCCGGAAAAAATCGAGAGAATACTTCATGCTCATGTCAAAATTTTGCACATCTCTGAGGGGTTTCGACTCCTTGAAAAAAATCGGAATACTTCCTACTCATCAAAATTTCATATCTCAGAGTTTCGACTCGCCAAATCGGAGGAATACTTCACATACTCATGTCAGAGTTTCGCACATCTCAGGGGTTCTCGACTCCTTGAAAAAATCGGAGGAAAGATACTTCCCTACCATTGTAATTTCGCCATCTCAGAGTTTCGATCCTTAGAAAAAATCAGAGTGCCTACATGCTCATGTCAAAAGAATTTCGCCATCTCCGAGGGCACAAGCTCTTGAAAAAATCGGAGAATACTTCATACTCACGTCAAAATTTCACTTCGCCTATCTCAGGGGTTTGGAACTCCTTGAAAAATCGGAGAAATACTTCCTACTCAATGTCAAGAATTTCGCCATCTCAGAGGGGGACTCCACCTCCTTGAAAAAAACTGGGAGAATACTTCACACTCCATGTCGAATTTTCGCCCATCTCCCAGGGTTGTTCAGCTCCTTGAAAATCGGACAACACTTACTACTGATGTGAATGCCAACCAGGTTCAACCTTGAGAAAATCGAGAACATTTCACCAGACAGATCTTCACAACCCTGGGGCTGAACTCCTTGGTAAACTAACATTTACACCCACAGAGACTTATTAAACTGTGTCAACCCTGAAAATCGGAGAATACTTCCTACTCATGTCAAGAATTTCAATATCTCAGGGGGTTTCAACTCCTTGAAAAATCGGAGAATACTACGCTACTCATGTCAAAATTCTTTGCCATCTCAGGGGTTTCAACCCCTTGAGAAAAATCGAGAATACTTCCTACTCTGTATGTCAAAATTTTTCCATCTCCCTAGGGTTTCGACTCCTTGAAAATCGGAGAATGCGCTTTTTCTCATGCCAAAGTTTACACGCCATCTCAGGGGTTTCCGGCTCCTTGAAAATCAGAAATACTTCCCTACTCATGTCAAAATTTCGCCATCTCAGGTCTCGCTCCTTCTTGAAAATCGGAGAGAATCTTCCCTACTCATGTCAAAATTTCTTGCATCTCAGAGTCTCAACTCCTTAGAAAAAAATCAGGAGAATAGCTTCCTACTCCTTATCAAAATTTTGCCATCTCAGGGGTTTCAGCTCTGCTTGAAAAATCCCAGGAATAAGCTCCTCTCATGTCGGAAATTTTTTTTATCTGGGAACTGACGCTCGCTTAGAAAGTATCGGAGAATACTTCCTACTCAGATGTCAAAATTTTTCAAAGCCTTATCTCAGGGGTTTCAACCTCCTTGAAAATCAGTGCTTTGTATAATGTCCAAATTTCGCCATCTCAGGGAACATTTCCTTGAAAATCGGAGAAGCTACTTCATGCTCCATGTCAAAATTTCGCCAACTCAGGGGTTTCGACTCCTTGAAAAAAATCGGAGAATACTTCATGCATCATGTTCAAAATTTTCGCGCCATCTCAGGGGTTTCAACTCCTTTGGAAAAAATCGGAGAATACTTCCCACATCTACGTCAGAATTTCGCCATAACTCAGGGGGAGTTCGAACCTCCTTGAAAAAATCGGAGAATACTTACATGCTCATGTAGAATTTTTCGCCATCTCTCAGGGGGTTTCGACTCCTTAGAAAAAATCGGAGAATACTTCATACTCTACGTCATTAGAATTTCGCCAACCCAGGGGTTTCAACGTAGAAAAAATCGAATGTACACCCACGTAAATTTCGCCAACCCGGGAAGTTCCTTACCAGAAAAAATCGGAGAATACTTCCCACTCATGTCAGAATTTCGCCAACCCCGGGGTTTCAACTCCTTGAAAAAATCGGAGAATACTTACAACTCTGTCAAAATTTCGCCAACCTGGGGTTTCAACTCCTTGAAAAATCGGAGAATACTTCATGCCCATGTCCAAATTTTCGCCATCCCCGGGGTTTCAACCCCTTGAAAAAATCGGAGAATACTTCACACCCACGTAAAATTTCGCCAACCAGGGGTTTCAACTCCTTGAAAAAATCGGAGAATACTTCATACCCACGTAGAATTTTCGCCAACCCGGGGTTTCTAACTCCTTGAAAAAATGGGGGAATACTTCCCACCGGCGTAAAATTTTCGCCAACCCAGGGGTTTCAGCACCTTGAAAAAATCGGAGAATACTTCACACCCACGTAGAATTTTTGCCAACCCAGGGGTTCAACCCCTTGAAAAAACGGAGAATACTTCACACCCACGTAGAATTTTCGCCATCTCAGGGGTTTCAACTCCTTGAGAAAATCGGAGAATACTTCATGCTCACGTAGAATTTTCGCCAACCCAGGGGTTTCGACTCCTTGAAAAAATCGGAGAATACTTCCACTCATGTAGAATTTCGCCAACCCGGGGTTTCGACTCCTTGAAAAAATCGGAGAATACTTCCTACTCATGTCAAATTTTCGCCATCTCAGGGGTTTCGACTCCTTGAAAAATCGGAGAATACTTCACACTCATGTAGAATTTTCGCCAACCAGGGGTTTCAACTCCTTGAAAAATCGGAGAATACTTCATACCCACGTCAAAATTTCGCCATCTCAGGGGTTCTGACTCCTTGAAAAAATCGGAGAATACTTCATGCCCACGTCAATTTTCGCCATCTCAGGGTTTCGACCCCTTGAAAATCGGAGAATACTTCACACCCATGTAGAATTTTCGCCAACCCCGGGGTTTCGACTCCTTGAAAAAATCGGAGAATACTTCATGCTCATGTCAAATTTTCGCCAACTCAGGGTTTCAACTCCTTGAAAAATCGGAGAATACTTCACACCCACGTAAAATTTCGCCAACTCAGGGGTTTCGACTCCTTGAAAAATCGGAGAATACTTCACACCCATGTCAAAATTCTTTCGCCATCTCAGGGTTTCACCTCCTTGAAAAAATCGGAGAATACTTCACACCCATGTCAAATTTTCGCCAACTCAGGGGTTTCAACTCCTTGAAAAATCGGAGAATACTTCATGCTCACGTAAAATTTCGCCAACTCAGGGTTTCAACTCCTTGAAAAAATCGGAGAATACTTGATGCTCACGTCAAAAGTTCGCCAACCCAGGGGTCACAACTCATTGAAAAAATCGGAGAATACTTCACACCCATGTCAGAATTTCGCCAACTCAGGGTTTCAACTCCTTGAAAAAATCGGAGAATACTTCACACCCACGTAGAATTTCGCCAACCAGGGTTTCAACTCCTTGAAAAAATCGGAGAATACTTCACACCCACGTCAAAATTTCGCCAACCCCGGGGTTTCAACCCCTTGAAAAAATCGGAGAATACTTCATGCTCATGTCAAGAATTTTCGCCAACTCAGGGGTTCAAACTCCTTGAAAAATCGGAGAATACTTCCCACCCACGTCAAAATTTCGCCATCCCAGGGGTTTGAACTCCTTGAAAAAAATCGGAGAATACTTCATACTCACGTCAGAATTTCGCCAACTCAGGGGTTTCACCTCCTTGAAAAAAATCGGAGAATACTTCACATCTCATGTCAAAATTTTCGCCAACCCAGGGGTTTCAAACCCTTGAAAAATCGGAGAATACTTCACACTCATGTAGAATTTTCGCCAACTCAGGGTTTCGACTCCTTGAAAATCGGAGAATACTTCATGCTCACGTCAAATTTTCGCCATCCCAGGGGTTTCAACTCCTTGAAAAATCGGAGAATACTTTACACCCACGTCAGAATTTCATGCCATCTCAGGGTTTCAATCCCTTGAAAAATCGGAGAATACTTACACCTACGAATTTTCGCCAACCGATTTCCAAACTTTTGTCAAAATCGGAGAATACTTCTACACCCACGTAGAATTTTTTCAACTCCTTGAAAAAATCGGAGAATTCTTCACACACACCTCAAGAATTTTCGCCAACCCCGGGGTTTCACCTCCTTGAAAAAATCGGAGAATACTTCACACCCACGTAGAATTTTCGCCAACCCCGGGGTTTCAACCCCTTGAAAAAATCGGAGAATACTTCACACCCACGTAGAATTTTCGCCAACCCCGGGATTTCAACCCCTTGGAAAAATCGGAGAATACTTCACACCCACGTAGAATTTTCGCCAACCCCGGGGTTTCACCTCCTTGAAAAAATCGGAAAATACTTCATGCTCATGTCAAAATTTTCGCCAACTCAGGTAAAGCTAATTTCCAAAATCCTGACAACATTTACATCTACGAATTGACAACCTAGGTTCAAACCCTTTGAGAAAATCGGAGAATACTTCCCACCCACGTAGAATTTTCGCCAACCCCGGGGTTTCAACCCCTTGAAAAAATCGGAGAATACTTCACACCCACGTAGAATTTTCGCCAACCCCGGGGTTTCAACCCCTTGAAAAAATCGGAGAATACTTCACACCCACGTAGAATTTTCGCCAACCCCGGGGTTTCAACCCCTTGAAAAAATCGGAAAATACTTCACACCCACGTAGAATTTTCGCCAACCCCGGGGTTTCAACCCCTTGAAAAAATCGGAAAATACTTCACACCCACGTAGAATTTTCGCCAACCCCGGGGTTTCACCTCCTTGAAAAAATCGGAGAATATTTCACATCTACGTGAATTTTCGCCAACCCAGGGGTTCAAACCCTTTGAGAAAATCGGAGAATACTTCCCACCCACGTAGAATTTTCGCCAACCCCGGGGTTTCAACCCCTTGAAAAAATCGGAGAATACTTCACACCCACGTAGAATTTTCGCCAACCCCGGGGTTTCAACCCCTTGAAAAAAGGAAAATCCTCAGCAGCTACGCAAAAGTTGGCTTGTTTGATTTTAGCTTTCCTGTTATTGCACCATTGCTCTTGATTTGTGGAGTGTGCGCTTCCTAGGTGGATAAGTTGTTGAATTCAATCGAATTCTCCAACAGGAGACTAAGAAGACGAATTCCTGATTGCATAGTATCATCTCCGTTAAAGGCAGTGTTCACGATGAAAAAAGTTTTCGAAAATTCCCACTAGTATTATGGGTAGTGGAGGGATATCACTTCTGTAACGTTAACGTCGAAAGACTCGCATGAAAACGAGCCAGGAAGAGCTCCCAAAAAGAGCCCGAGAGTTGGGTAAATCTCTCGAGCGCATTGAAAACCCCAAAAGCGCATCACACGCCCACCGACGTGAACAAATGAATGCTCGAGATCGTGAGATGAGCGATGATTTCGTCAATCATAAGCCTCCGTTCTTTCCTTCCATTCTCAACTACTCTCTTTACTCCAAGGTCAGCTCGCATAGATCGGCTGCAAAGAAGGAACCACAAAGCATCGGACGGACAACTCGTCCACCATGTTTCCGTAGCTCAATCTTTGAGGGACCATACCTGCGTTCACAGAAGGTCTTGTGTGATTTCAGAGACACCATTGGAATCAGCATGGGGCCGTTTTCAGGATAGGCGGAGAAACAGAAAAACGATTTTCATCGTGAACACTGCCTTTAAGAAACAGGCTCATTCCTGGCATTCTACACCATTGCAGCACTGCGGTAAAGGCTCATGTATCGCTCGACACGTGAAACAATCTTGCCTGATGATTGCCAGCGCACTTGAGTGCAGCCGCTTTGCTCCGACGTGCGGAGCAGGGCGGCTCCCCGAAGTTCTGTACCCGCGGTGCCCGGCAGGATATATTACATGTGATATGTTTTCGATTGCTGACAACATAATACTCGCGGGGTGTGTATAGAAGTCTGTTGGTACCTTCTCGTTGGTGCCCCTGCTTCTTCTGAACCCAGCAGACGTTTGAGTGTACACAGGGAACGGTTTGAGCGATATAAGCGTGCAATGGCTAGTATCGCGAAAGTATCCCGCACATTGCATAAAAGTGCTGGGTGTCGCCGTCCGGGCACACCAAGGCCTCTGGGTCCATAACACCTCAGGATCCGTACCTAGAGGAGTTCATGGCGGAGTCTTTGGTCACAAAGCTTCACAGTTTTCGTCACCCTAAACTGTTCGATCGCTGTCGAGTGATATCCAAAAAACTTGCGCTATCCAGACTTCCTGAGCTATTCCCATGCACCGTTTGCTGCTTTTGCAGGAAACTCGCCTCAAGGATAGACCCGTCATCAGCGTCCGAGAGAGTACAATCCATCGTACTGGGCGGTAACGCTGACGATAGGAGAGTGGGAGGCCAGTGCAAGTTTCAGCTGTAAGGAAGCGATTTGGCCAATGGTATGGTCAAGGAGTTTGGTCTAACGTCGTGCCGGGAATGCATTCGTACGACTGCCCGGGATCACCAGAGGATTCAATCTGTGGATAGTGAATGCTCATGCGCCCACTGCAGAAACCGCCGAAGACAGAATTCGAAGGATGCAGTTTTTATGAGGAAACTTAATAGCGTTGCAAGGTGCCAGGATACCTTGTCAACATGCTGTTGTCGTGGGGATTGACGCAAATGCGAAGATGGGACTTGATCAGGAATCCGAAGTACTCGGTAAAAGGTTCTACCCAGTGAAGCAAACATCAGACAGTGGCTACCACCTTGTCGACTTTTGTGAACGCAGTGGTCTGATTATTGCATCGACATTCAATAGGAATCATCGCCGCCATCAGCTTACGTGGCAGGGACCAACCCGACTATCTCCAGAAGAGCAGCGGAAGCGGAAGATGACAACTTTCAAACTACAGCTTGACTATGTCCTGATGAGGAATATTCCAGTATTGGACATTCGAAGATCTAGAGCTGTGTGGGATGTCGCATTCGATTTGGATCACCGTCCAGTTCTGTTGAACTTCACTGCGAGGATTCATAAGAGGAAGCGAGGGGCTCAGCCTCTCCAGAGGATTGACAAGACAAGTCTCAGAGATGAGGTATGCAGAAGGAATTTTTGACAACGCGATTTTATTCACATCGGAGTACGGACTAAGAAGAAACCTTGCGACGCGGATTCTTTTGTCAAGTGCATCCAGGACGCTTCGAAAGAGGCACTCCCGGTTGTACAGTCTAAGGAAAAGTTTGCCTACGTCTCAGAGGAAACGGCGTCCACTTACAACACGGTATGTGCTCTCCGAACTGCAAGAAACTTCGTGGAGGAGAAGCGTCTGAGGAGGAAGTTGCGTCGGCAGCTTCAAGGTGACCGCGAACGAGAGTGGACTTGTAGAGCTATAAAATTCGAGAAGGCTTGGGAGGCGAAGAATCCGGGGAAAGCCTACACGTTGCTGCGACAGTATAGCGGGAAGATGAAGAGATGTTCTCCTGTCTTGAACACTACCAATGGAGTTGCAGTTGGTGATGCGACGCTGCCAATATGGAAGGATTACTTCAGTTCACTACTGAATCGTCCAGCGCCATCAGTACCTGAGCTCCCGCATGTTCAGAGAGCACATTACGATGTCAGTGAGGAACCGCCGACTGAGTCTGAAGTTTTGGATTGTGTCCGGAAAATGAAGAATGGAAAGGCAGGTGGAGATGACATCACTGCTGAAATGCTGAAAGCTCTTCCTCCGTCTGGGATTCGTGAAATGACCAACACCATCCGTGCCACTGGATGAGCGAAAAGATACCCGATTCGTGGAGACATGCGATCATCGTACCTTTTCACAGGAAGCTATCCGTCACGGATCCCAAGAACTACAGAGGTTTCATGTATGAAACTGTAGGTTCCAAGCTTGCTGCTTCAGTTGTGGAGCTGCAAGCTTTAAGCTCCTAGGATGTCCGAGAGAGCCTAAAGGCTGCTGATTCGTACCAAAAGTAGCAACTTGGAACTTGCAGCTCCAATCCTTAGGCATCGAGGTTCAGCTTGCAGCTTCAATTAATTTACATCAAATATGAGTGTATGTTACGTGTCATTCAAAGGCAGTGTTCACGATAAAATTCGTTTTTCTGTTTTTTCCGCTTATCTTGAAAACGGTCCCATGCTGATTTCAATGATGTTCCTGAGATCGTACAAGACCCACTGGAAACGGACTTATGGTCTCTCGAAATTCAGCTAGGGAAGCATTATGGACGAGTTGTCCGAGGCTTGTAACTCCCGTTTTTCGCAGCCGATGTGTGCGAGCTGACCTGAGCAAAGAGAGACGTGGAGAAAGAAGGAAAGAACGGGGCTTTCGATCGGAAACCATCGCTCACTCAACCACTAATTCAAGGAAACTGATACAGGACGTGGGCGGAGTGGCTCAATGGATTGGCTGGCCCACGAGATTTTCACCCTCTTACCGGCCGTTTCTCGTCGCAGTTCCGTTCTAAATCTTCTTAGAGGGAACAGAAGCTCACGTTTTAGCCAAAAGAACGTGCAACTTTTTCTTCGTGAACACTGCCTTTAAAGGCAGTGTTCACGATGAAAATCGTTTCTCTGTTTTTCCGCCTATCTTGAAAACGGCCCCATGCTGATTCCAATGGTGTCTCTGAAATCATACAAGACCTTCTCTGAACGCAGGTATGGTCCCTCAAAGATTGAGCTATGGAAACATGGTGGACGAGTTGTCCGAGGCTTGTAATTTCCGTCTTTTGCAGCCGATCTATACAAGCTGACCTGAATAAAGAGAGAAGCTGAGAATGAAGGGAAGAACGGGGCTAATGATTGAAAATCATCGCTGATCTCACGATCTCGAGCATTCATTTGTTCACGTCGGTGGGCGTGTGATGCGCTTTTGGGGTTTTCAATGCGCTCGAAGTTGTAACTTCGGGCTCTTTTGAGGCTCTCCTTGGCTCGTTTTCTAGCGTTCTTTCGACGTTAACGTTACAGAGTGTCCCTCCACTACCCAATCCTAGTGAAATTTCGAAAACTTTTTTCATCGTGAACACTGCCTTTAAAGGCACAGTACACCCTCAGATATGAATTTTGAGATTTTCATGTAATTGTGTTGAAGACCCCCCCTGTATAACACTTGCCAAATGCCAGATCTCAATTCCTCCAAATAAGCGAGACAAAAGCGACCACCTCAGGCCCGACCTCCTTCGCTCACCACCACAGGCCTGGCCTCCCACCAGAATTACGAATTCGATAGCGGCTAGATGGATGAATGAATTCCAACAAGTCGTTGTTCTTCAGTCCATTACCGGACTGTCTCCTTATCCTGGCTTTCTCTCACGCAACGATTGCGAATGAAGAGAAATACAGGCCTGAGACAACTCGTCCACCAATTTTTCACCCTCAAAATTTAGGCATCTTTGAAGAGCCATAACTCTGTTCAAAGGGGCTCCCGGAAGATTTCAGAGGTACCACTGTGATCAGCGTGTAACTCTCTCCAAGATGACCATGGAATCTGAAAATTAAATTTCTGGGTGTCCTGTGCCTTTAAGTGTATGTTACATGTAATATATGTGTACGTTATATGCCATATAAAGGTATGATACTGGAATGTCTCAAGTATCCTATACTTTATATTACATGCAACATGTTTTCATTCCTCTGAGCAGTGCAAGATCTGCTGCGGCGATGGGTTTTTGTAACTGTTGGAAGTGCAGCGACTACTCAGAACTTTCCAGCCTAGCTATTCCCGCCTTATAAATATGTAGTCTGATAGCATCATGCTACATACCATAAAGACGCAAATACCTAGAAATAAAGACGCATGTATCCATAAATATCCATGTATAGTGTCCACAATAAAATTCGTCTCTTTTTTTCCGGCGCAAATCTAAAATCCTGTGGTTCATTGCAACAATAGCGCCGAAAAATCAAACAGAAACAGGCTCAGAAGAGCTCTTGTGAGGCCATAATTCTGCTCGCGGAAGGCCTTCCGTGAGCGAAGAAGTCTGCGCGAGCGAAATTATGGCCTCATAGTGCTCTTCTAGACCCGCTTCTGTACGTTTTTAACGCTAATGCTGCAATGAGCTACGGATTGTTTCAATTTTCGACGAAATTATAGAGACAATATTCACCGTGGACACGTAACTGTGCGTAACGGAATTCGTATTTTCGTGCTGCTCGAATCGTAACTTGACGAAAATTCGGAATTTATACTGGACCTATACTTTTGCACTGCGCTGTATACTAGAGAGAATCAGGTTTCCTATGTAAGTTCAAACCGAATTTCAGAGCGTGAAATTCTATGTGATATGTGGATTTTGAGTTTTAGCTTTGACGCCGACAAAGCGTTAATGTACAAGCGGACGAGTATACTCGTCGCCTACACCTCCGCGGTTTCCTTATTTTTCACGAACAACGCGAATACTTGAGAAACCCAGGATGTGTGAAAGTCATGTCTAGGATCAATGCGCCGGCTTCAGTCAGCACAGGACAGCAGTCGTACGCTACCGCCTTGTTTCGAAATATAGTTAGCAGAATCACGAGCAAAATGAAAAGCTGAGAAAGTTTTCTTGTCAGCGAAACACATGAACTTATCGGGGAAAGGTGAAATGTAGTGGTTATCGATGAGAAATCGATCAGTTGTGAAATACGCTTTTGTCATAAACAATTTGAGTAGCTTTCTTGCGTCAAAACGGTATGTTACTTGCGTCTTTGTGGTGAGATAAGGTATCCACTCGTCTGCAAAATCTAGCCAAGAATGAAGACTCGCATTTTGTAAATACAGGTCATTTCTCTGGTTAAATGGGTGGGGGTTTATGCCTATAGAGAAAGAAAGAGATAGAGAAATAGGGAGATAGAGAAATAACCTAGGAACTCGAAAATAGGTTCGTGGGACCTAAATGTTTCTCATATTGATCTCTGCTTCATCCCAACTTTTTCAACGTTTGAGCCTCTTTAAACTCTTCAAAAAAATCTTTGAAAGAAGAATCTGATCTGAGATTTACACCTTGCCGCGACCAACTCAAATGTTAGCGATGATCCTCTATGCCAGTCGCACCACATTCTATCACTCTCTGCTGTGCTCTAAAACTATCTGGAGTTTCTAGGACTATCTCACTAAAATTCTAGGTTCGAGATCATCTTAATTTGTTATGAAGTACTCTAACTCGAGCGAGATTACTGCTTCCTAGCAAAAAATAATGGGGAGCGGTTTCTCAAAGCATTTTCTGTTAATTTTTGCGTGATTTTTTTCTGGACCGTTGGTAAAACGATTTCAGATCATTTGAAAACAGATGGTTAGGGTTATTTGATCTAACACTTTACTACGGGCCTGAAAGTGAGTCTAGTGCTTCTGCCCCAGGTATGTATGAAGGTCCACGGTGTGAGATGTTTCAAATAGCGACAGTGCTTTCTAAGCACCATTTTAGGGTTCAAATTTCAGATTTCGTTCATAGGCTGGGTGAATGAGTACATGAGTGAAGGGATATCGGAGGATCCGAAGCAGAAATGGGAACCACGCTTTCTTATACTGAAAGGTGGCGACGTCTGCATGTTTGAAACTCCGCCGGTGCGAAACTGCTTTGTCAATGAAACATATGTGATTACTTCATTTTTTTTCAGCTGAGCTCTGAGGACCTGAACAAATGCCTTTATTTGTACAAAAGCTACGACGTTGGAATCAAATTGGTAACCCCATCGCGACTTGATAAAATTGGAACTATGTGTGATCCAACAAGTACTTTTCGGTGCCAAACGATTCTCGGCGGTTGGATAAGCGTGAGAATTGCTTCTATTTGGAATCATGTATGGCTGATGGAGCTCGGCACTATCTTTCATTTGAGACACAACAGATGCTGGACACATTTTTGTCGACATATCACAAGAGCGTCTACGCTACCGTGATTTTGATGCAGGTTAAGCATTGCTCTTTGCATCCATCTAAAGTTTGTGAGATATGGTCCATGTCACTCGACTACTCAGAACTTTCCAGACTAGCTATTTCCGCCTTATAAGTATGTAGTCTGATAGCATCATGCTACATACCATAAAGACGCAAATACCTAGAACTAAAGACGCATGCATCATTCCTCAAAGACGCATGTAACAAACGCTGTCCACGCAGGCGCCTTACATCAAAGGCGCATGTATCAATCCTCAAAGACGCATGTAACAAACGCTGAACACGCAGGCGCCTTACTCCACGTTTGCGTGCCCAATACACTTAAGATATCAGAGCCCTCGTCAGGGCGGTGGTTCTCAGAACTTTCCAGCCTAGCTTGTTGCGTCTAATCAGCCCGATTCCTTGTTACATGCGTCTTCACAGGGTCAAAAACGTCATTTCTTGTCACTTGCACGTTTGAAAGACGCAAGTAACATACGAGGGGGCGTGTATGGTAAGTGCGTCTTTAGGAAGAGACCACAAAGACGCAAGTAACATACCGTTTTGACGCAAGAAAGCTACTCAAATTGTTTATGACAAAAGCGTCTTTCACAACTGATCGATTTCTCGTCAATAACCACTCCATTTCACCTTTCCCGGATATGTTCGTGTGTTTCGCTGATAGGAAAACTTTCTCAGTTTTTCATTTTGTTCGTGATTCTGCTAACTATAATTGCTTTACTCTCTCTCTCTCTGTGTATGAATGTACGTGTGTATATACATATGCGCGTATGCGATAGTATACATCTGTGTATCAGTGTTTATATGTGTAACGTCGGCACGGATCCTGAAGAGGCTTCGCGTTCACTGTTGAAGGTTGGCACAAACTCCGTGTTATATGCTATGACACAAAAGCACCGAGTTCGCGTCAACCTCCAACGGGAACGCAAAGTCTCTTCAGGTTCCATGCCGGTTATATGTATGTATGAGCATGTGTATATGTATGCGCACGTATGCATATAACCTAGATCGCTCATTTTGAGGCGGTCGAGATAAGTCTTATATATATAAGGCTTCTCATGTCAAAAACTCCTTATCACCAATATATTCTGCCATGACCGACCGCTCTGCTGCTTACTCCGCTTGGATTCATCCGAGCAAGCTAGGCTATATGTATGTGTGTAGATGTTAGTATGTGTGTGTATGTCGGTCGGTCTGTTTTCTGGCTGGCTACAGCCGATCGGACAACTATGACAGGGGCCTTGGGCGTGGTGTGCACTTTCACCGGCGAGTTGCTTGGCGAAAAGTGAAGCAGTGGGGCGCGCCGCTCAAGCATCCACGCCGCTCCGTTTTGTATGCGGGCAGCGTCCAAACAAGGCGTTAGCGTACGACTGCTGTCTTGTGTTTACTAAAGTTGAGACATTGATCCCAGACATGACTTTCACACATCCTGGGCTTCTCAAGTATTCGCAGTGTTCGTGGAAAATAAGGAAACCGCGGAGGTGTAGACGACAAGTATACTCGTCCGCGTGTACATTAACGTTTTGTCGGCGTCAAAGCTAAAACTCAAAATCCACATATTACATAGAAATTCGTGCGATCCGCAATTTTACGCCCTGAAATTCGGTTTGAACTTACATAGGAAACCTGATTCTTCCTGGTATACAGCGCAGTGCAAAAATATAGATCCAGTATAAATTTCGCAATTTCGCTAAATTACGATTCGCGCTTCACGAAACAAAATTCAGTTACGCACAGTTTGTACGTGTCCACGGTGAATATCGCCGCCCTAATTTCCTCAAAAATTAAAACAATCGGTAGCTCACTGCAGCATTAGCGTAAAAACGTAAAGAAACGGGTCTAGAAGAGCACTATGAGGCCATAATTTCGCTCGCGCGAGACTTCTTCGCTCACAGAAAGCCTTGCGCGACCGGAATTATGACCTTATAAGAGCTCTTCTGGACCTGTTTCTGTTTGATTTTTCGGCGCTAATGTTGCAATGAACCACAGGATTTTTGATTTGCGCCGGAAAAAAGGAAGAATTCAATTGTGGACACTGCCTTTAACTCTGCTGATTTTGAAAGGGTAAGGAGACCTCCTGTTGGTGCAAGGTTCGCCGTGAGTGAAAATCACAGCGCGGACGATTTCCGACGCAACCACCGCATCCGTTGATTTGATTTTCATTCATACCAAGTATAGATGGAGAGTAAACCCAGTGGTGGAGTGAAATTCGTTAGAAAGCTCGGAAAAATAACCTCACTACGATTGCAAAAAAAATCATCCGTTTTTAAGTCCAGTTATCCGATCGGATGCACAAAATACTATCCAGTGGAGAAGTCTGGTTAAGTATAGATTCCCTTAGCCGGAAATTTTTTTCTTAGCCTGAACCTTTTTTATTCGACGTGTCGGCTCCATCCGAGAATTTGATCCGGTGATTTTAGTCATCGGATGGAACGTATACTGTCGTTCTCGAAGGATTCTATGGCATATCGTCCCTACAGCCGTTCGTCCTCGACCCAGAAATCGAAAATTGACCTTTAAATAATAGGCCATTTGTTAATCTTAACGTTTGATGGATCCGGTATACTAAACCTAAGCCTTGAACGGGGAGGAAACTCCTATCTGTGGCAAGCTAAGACTGAGGTGTGAAATCACCGCGGGGACGTGATGCGAGGAAACCTTCTCGAAGCCTAATTCCGGTCCGCATTTGAGGATAACAGCTGTCTCATTACGGAACAGGATGATAATCGTGCTAATTGTTACCGGATCCATCAAACGTTAAGATTAACAAATTGCCTATTATTTAAAGGTCAATTTTCGATTTCTGGGTCGAGGACGAACGGCTGTAGGGACGATATGCCATAGAATCCTTCGAGAACGACAGTATACGTTCCATCCGATGACTAAAATCACCGGATCAAATTCTCGGATGGAGCCGACACGTCGAATAAAAAAGGTTCAGGCTAAGAAAAAATTTCCGGCTAAGGGAATCTATACTTAACCAGACTTCTCCACTGGATAGTATTTTGTGCATCCGATCGGATAACTGGACTTAAAAACGGATGATTTTTTTTGCAATCGTAGTGAGGTTATTTTTTCCGAGCTTAACGAATTTCACTCCACCACTGGGTTTACTCTCCATCTATACTTGGTATGAATGAAAATCAAATCAACGGATGCGGTGGTTGCGTCGGAAATCGTCCGCGCTGTTAGGCCTATGGTATACTTTGTCGCTGTAATGAGCGACAGGCATGCAATCTAACACAAATCGTGGCGGGACCCGCATCGGAGCAACGGCAACGGTCGTCGTAGGAACAGATGTCGCGTGTGGGTCGCAGCGACGTGTCGCGGAGGGCTGACATACTGCAAATGTGCCATAGCCTGTCGATACCACTGTCGCTGTCGCTGTGCAGTGCACTGCGACAGCGACAGATTTAAAGGACGGGAGACGGTCGCTGTCGCTGTGCAGAGCGACGCGACCGTGTGTAGCAAAAGTATACCATACCCCTAATTTTCACTCACGGCGAACCTTGCACCAACAGGAAGTCTCCTTACCCTTTCAAAATCAGCAGAGTTAAAGGCAGTGTCCACAATTGAATTCTTCTTTTTTTCCGGCGCAAATCAAAAATCCTGTGGTTCATTGCAACATTAGCGCCGAAAAATCAAACAGAAACAGGTCCAGAAGAGCTCTTATAAGGTCATAATTCCGGTCGCGCAAGGCTTTCTGTGAGCGAAGAAGTCTCGCGCGAGCGAAATTATGGCCTCATAGTGCTCTTCTAGACCCGTTTCTTTACGTTTTTACGCTAATGCTGCAGTGAGCTACCGATTGTTTTAATTTTTGAGGAAATTAGGGCGGCGATATTCACCGTGGACACGTACAAACTGTGCGTAACTGAATTTTGTATTTTCGTGAAGCGCGAATCGTAATTTAGCGAAATTGCGAAATTTATACTGGACCTATATTTTTGCACTGCGCTGTATACCAGGAAGAATCAGGTTTCCTATGTAAGTTCAAACCGAATTTCAGGGCGTAAAATTGCGGATCGCACGAATTTCTATGTAATATGTGGATTTTGAGTTTTAGCTTTGACGCCGACAAAGCGTTAATGTACACGCGGACGAGTATACTTGTCGTCTACACCTCCGCGGTTTCCTTATTTTCCACGAACACTGCGAATACTTGAGAAGCCCAGGATGTGTGAAAGTCATGTCTGGGATCAATGTCTCAACTTTAGTAAACACAAGACAGCAGTCGTACGCTAACGCCTTGTTTGGACGCTGCCCGCATACAAAACGGAGCGGCGTGGATGCTTGAGCGGCGCGCCCCACTGCTTCACTTTTCGCCAAGCAACTCGCCGGTGAAAGTGCACACCACGCCCAAGGCCCCTGTCATAGTTGTCCGATCGGCTGTAGCCAGCCAGAAAACAGACCGACCGACATACACACACATACATATAGCCTAGCTTGCTCGGATGAATCCAAGCGGAGTAAGCAGCAGAGCGGTCGGTCATGGCAGAATATATTGGTGATAAGGAGTTTTTGACATGAGAAGCCTTATATATATAAGACTTATCTCGACCGCCTCAAAATGAGCGATCTAGGTTATATGCATACGTGCGCATACATATACACATGCTCATACATACATATAACCGGCATGGAACCTGAAGAGACTTTGCGTTCCCGTTGGAGGTTGACGCGAACTCGGTGCTTTTGTGTCATAGCATATAACACGGAGTTTGTGCCAACCTTCAACAGTGAACGCGAAGCCTCTTCAGGATCCGTGCCGACGTTACACATATAAACACTGATACACAGATGTATACTATCGCATACGCGCATATGTATATACACACGTACATTCATACACAGAGAGAGAGAGAGTAAAGCAATTATAGTTAGCAGAATCACGAACAAAATGAAAAACTGAGAAAGTTTTCCTATCAGCGAAACACACGAACATATCCGGGAAAGGTGAAATGGAGTGGTTATTGACGAGAAATCGATCAGTTGTGAAAGACGCTTTTGTCATAAACAATTTGAGTAGCTTTCTTGCGTCAAAACGGTATGTTACTTGCGTCTTTGTGGTCTCTTCCTAAAGACGCACTTACCATACACGCCCCCTCGTATGTTACTTGCGTCTTTCAAACGTGCAAGTGACAAGAAATGACGTTTTTGACCCTGTGAAGACGCATGTAACAAGGAATCGGGCTGATTAGACGCAACAAGCTAGGCTGGAAAGTTCTGAGTAGATAGCAGCAAGGCTGCTTGGCGGGAAATGTGGCGCGCGGGAAACCGAGGGGATAATGGCTATCGATCTCACGATTTCGCGCCTAATAGCAAGTCGCGGCTTCCTGATTGAATGACACGGACGATACACACTTCTCACACTCAAAGACCACTCTTCTACAGTTCTCCAACAACCTGAATCGGCGGCGTTTGCCCCATTCCCACAAACTGTAAAGCCCTATACCTGCGCTGTTTTCGAAGGTGATTTTTATGACAGGATCCTTAATAAAGGGAGTCGACTTTGCATCAATTTTATCTTCCAATACAGTCAGAACGGTTTTTCGCCGAGGCGTACAATTCACCTCCGCACTGCCGTTCAGTCCGCAAAGTGCACCCTGATTGCGTAAGCGTGCCGCGGCGGGGTTGCGAGTATCCTCAGACAAGGATGTGGGATCACCCGGGCGGTGTTTGCCTTTGGTGCCCGAACGATCCCACCGCACGGGTGATCCCACATCCCTGTCTGAGCATACTCGCAACCGCGCCGTAGCACGATTTCGCGATCAGCGCACCCTTTGCGGACTGAACGGCAGTGCGTAAGTTAACTGTACCTTCCTGATGTGTATTAAACCGTACCATTTTTCTTGGTTTTAGAAGCAGCAATGACGCTATGTCACTAGAGGCAAAGTACGTTATCAGAGAATAATTTTGTGATTTTCATATAATTATAACGTAGAATTCTCCTGTATAACACTTGCCAAGAGCGTGGCCTCACTTCCTGCATTTAAACAAGATAGAAGAAGAAACTACCCTAACACGCCCTTAACAACAAGCCACTTCGTCTCGTTCCTTGGACGACATATCGTAGCCAATAGCTCAAATTCCTCTGCTAATAGAGAAAAGAACTTCTAACTCAGTCAACCGACGCCTTCAATGCGTGTTGAATATGCGTACAACTTGAAGACTATGTACCCTGTTTGGACCACAGTGAGAGAACGTGCTGCTAGGGGAGCACGTGATCCTATTGTGTTTCAGAATGCAACACGTGCCCCAACGAATAAAACGTAAAATGTGTGCATGATAAACATTCAACTCGATGACAAAACGATTTCCCAAGTCGGGCTCAATCTTTACTATGTGTAAAAGGGTTACGTCAGTTAGTCACGGTATTTGCTCCTCAGTGCATCGCATGTCAACCGAAATGAGTCTTATTTCTCCATGAAAACCATTTCCAAGAAAAGCATACGACGCACCCATGAGGCAGGAGTCAGATGTCGGCAGCGTAGCCGGTTTAATAACATCAATAGTTTGCGCTAGTTGGCCCCGCTCAGCCGCTGGAGGCCCCGTCCAGTCGGTGGCGGTCCCAGGTGGTATTCGGCGAGCTGGCCGCGTCGCTTGTCGCTGTGCTGCTATGGCAGCGTCAGACTGATTTGCAGCACGTGCTCCTGCGGTGAAATATTGCAGATTTCAAAAGCATTGAATGCCGCAAATTAGTGAGTATGTGTGGGCCCTAATGGGTCCAGGCGTGAGGCTAGGATTGATTGTCGGGTTGGTGATCGTGTGTTATCAACACCTCCGAGCCGATTACAAAAATCAGGAAGGATTCCCACGTCATCCATCCCTCTAAGTCGTTTGAACCCAAGGCGCGCCGATTTCAAGAAAATATTATATTAGCTATCTTGATAGGCGGAAGTGACACGTGGAAAATCACGAACGGTTGAATTTCGGTCAGAAGGTCACATATATAAGGGAAAGTAAAATTCAAAAACCTTCGCGGACGATATTTATAAAGGCAGTGTCCACGATGGAAACGATCTCAGACTTCCCACAAGGAATCGGAAAGACTGTGGTCAGTGCATCAACCACATCGAAAAAGAAACGGCTTAGAGTGAGCTTCAATTGGCCCTATATGGCGCCAAAGTTGTCTGGGCGAGCGCAAGAGGCCCAGTTTGCAAAACAGTCATAAGCGAAGGTAACATGTTGGGTTCGCCTGATTTTCTTACCCTTCCTCCTGACATGCTCATCTCGATGGATGGCTGTTGTGTAAACTGGGCCTAATGGGCTCGTTTAGTTAACACCAGGGTCCTATAGGGTGAATCGGTCTCGATCAAAGCCGTTGTTTTGACCTGATTGTTGCACTGGGTCGCAAACCTTTCGATTCCCGGTGTGATAAACTCGAAGATAGTTTTAGTCGTGGACTCTGCCTACTTTTTTCGGGGAGGGAGGGGGGGGGTGATTACCCCATTCGTAGAGGGTTTTGTGCTATTCTAGAGACGTCAATGCCATAAACACGTGACGCCGTCTAAGTAAGGCCCCCGTCAGACTTCGTCGAAAAACCTGCTGAGTCCGACTGAGTCCGCGGCGGAAAAACCGTCCTCGACCGTCTGCAACCAACTGAGTCCGTTTGCCCCCAGCGCCACCCAGTTCCTCTGCGAAACACGCAATCGATAGTCAGCGCCAGCAGTAGGTGGGGCAGAGCGCAGACGACGAGAGTCGGGATGCGGCGGGACTCGGCAGGTTGCAGTGAGCCGAAGAAAATGCACCCAAATCACGTGAGAAACTCCTATATCGACCGGGTTGGGTGAGGATGATTTCGCTTGGGACGCAGCGGAACTCGGTGGGACTCAGTCGGTGCATTGGCCCCACCCTTGTGCACATACGAACCATCAGTGTCGACCGGGGCGATTGCGGTGGGCACCAGACGGTCGCAGTCGGACTCAATGGGTTGATTTTTTTGCACCCGTCTCCCACGAATTCGGTGCGTATCGACCCGGTGGGACTCAGTTGATCAAACGACTCTGACAGGGGCCTTAAGCCGAAAATCTTAAAAAAACAATTCTGGGGTGTACTCTGCCTCGTAGTCTCTGCGCTGGAGCGCGATATCGATTACTATACTTTGCTTCTCTAGGCCGAATTCCAGTCCTCAATTGCGTCTCTATACGATTTGCGGCCGCACGCGCTCGAGTCAGTCGAGTTTCCAGCGCCAAAGCCGATTCGATATTGCTTTTCTACACTTTCCTCCAATTTTGATTTCCAGTCTCTAAAACCCACCTAGAGTCAACAGATCGGCGGCTGCAGCGCTGGAACCTCTTCCGACGCGAAGGGGAGCGACCGCAAAGCGTGTCGAGAGGCAATTGCGGACCGGAATTTGGCCCAGAGAAGCACAGTAGATTTTCTCAAAGATTTCTGAATTTCTTACGAAGTGTTCCACTTTGTTGGACATGCGATTCGTTAGTCGTAAGTCGTAATCACGCACACTCCTGCTACGCAGTGGCGCGACAGCACGCCAAGAGCAATAGCGTAAGCTCATATGAAACGTGCTGAGATCTGGTCGCAGCACCTGCTGAAGCATACAGTGCGTATTATTACCACAGCAGCACCCCACAAAACAATTGGGTCGAACTTGACACAAATTTTCGACTGATGACGGCGTCACCATTGGTATCCGCGCATCAAGTAGCCTGTTCTTTTCCCAGGAAAATAATGAGAAAGAGGATTTTATTGTACCTCTGTAACAATTATATACTGCTCCACATATAGCCTATCTTAATCGGATGAGTCCGGGTGGAGCAAGCAGCGTAGATGTCGGTCATGGCAAACTATAAGAGTGATAAGGAGATTTCGACATGACAAGCCCGATAAGCCTTACTTCGACCGGCTCGCGATGAAGAAGATGGGCTGTAGGTACATAAGTACACGAACACCCATTTTTTAAAGATAATGTTCTGGGCGTATCTCGGCTTGGGCTAATTAGCGAAACTTGATGAAACTTGAATGTGCTATACAAATTAATGTTAAGCATCATAAAACTATCTCTAAACGCACTCAAGCTTGAGTTTTCAAGGCATTGTTTTTGATTTAGGGATTTATTCACAAATTCGTGGTATTAATTTAAATGGAGGCTATTTCCTCAGAAAATGACTATCAACAATTCATGCTCGTGCCACATCTTTGTCATCATAAGACCTTCGAAACCGTAGTATACCATTGCAAAAAAAATCTTGCTTCATATTTTTGGAGATGAACTCGGAATGATATCATGCAATTTCGCACTTCTTCGGTATCTCATTTCGACGTGTGTGAAAAAAGAGCGAAATTTATACACCAGATAAACCTTGTGAAAGGCTATATGTCTTGCTATCGCTCTATGGCGATTGATTTCACAGGCGTGAATTTTCCGAGAAACTGTCCCGTTTTGCTAAATTTTTAAGCGTCGAAAATTCCGCGAGGTATTAATCTCTCGCAGTCGTATACAGTGTCTTTGAAGGTCCTCTGATGATGAATACATAAGTGGTACTGGTTTGAATTTTTTACGGCCTTGTGCTGAGGAAATAGCCCAAATTTGAGAAAATATCACGGAATTCCAAATGAATTCGGTACAAAAAGACTGCATTCGAAACGCAATCCTGAGTGTGTATAAGGCTAGGTTTATGATGCCCTAAAACATGGCGAAGTTTCATCAAGTTTCGCTCACTCCAGGCCGAGATACTCTCAAAACAGTTACATTGAAAAATGGGTGTTCGTATATAGTCCACAGCAATGGAAGTAGGACCTGGTGAGGTTGCGAACTCTTTCTAACATACTGGAGTCTGATTGTGTTATAACTCATTTTTTTTTCGAGATGACTGAGATTGGCCGGTGAGTTTTTGTTTCCACTCTCACATTTTCACCTGTTTTCATTGCTTCCACAGATGTAGTCATATCGCTGGAAACACAGACTCACCGATTCATCACAGCTGTTCCGGAAAAAAATGAGTGATACCACTAAGAATCTACCGTATGTTAGGACAAGACCGCAACCTCACCAGGTCCTACTTCCATTGCTGTAGACTATACCTATGTGGTGCATAGTAGCAGCACTTTCAAGAGAAAACATTAAAATACGAAAAAATAAAAACGGGAAAGACCTATTTGACGGAGTATGGATCTTCCTAGTCCGGGAATGATTTGAAGCTTTGGTCCGTAGTGAAGCCGGCGAACATTTAGTTCAGCCTAACTGAATTCATGTTCCAAAAAAAAAGTCAGGCGAGCCACACATATTTCAGACGTGCGTGTTGTAGGATAGCGATCTAGGCTGAATGAGAAAGTCAGTAAGCAACTCGTTCACCAAATTTTTGCCCTCAAAATACAGGCATTTTCAAGGAGCCATATCTCCGTTCGTAGGGGGTCTTGGATGATTTCAGAAATACCATTGTGATCAGAGTGTGACCCTCTCCAAGATAAGGATAAAATCTAAACAATAATTCTCTGGGTGTCTTGTGCCTTTAAATCATTCAGAAGAGATATCGGCTTGTCAATGCATCAGCGTTTATCAATATTAATTTAAGCTCCCTGGGAACAACCAGCATTCCATTTATTGACAAACGGAGCTTGGTGTTGCTCGATTAGTGATTGACCACGTACAGAATAAGGGTCGGTTGTTCTTATCATGACAGGTATCATTATGTCCTCATCATATCATGCGAGACCGACCAATTGAATGCAATCTACCACTCGATACAATTTCGGACTCGGTTGAGCCCCTATGGGCTCTTCTTAACACCCACTCAGATGATCCTGACTGAGTGGTGGGCTTACTACGGACCTTTCTCTTCGGGATAAAATCTTACCCATACCTGTGCGCCTGTTTCCGAAATTACTCCAGGCACCGATGGCAGCTTCCTTGAGATCTCCAAGCAGCCTAAATGTCCATCGTCTACAGAGAGAGCAGAAAAATTGGATTCTCAAGTTACTTACCCTGTTTGCTTGAGAGTAGGTAAAAATCCGGGCAACCATTAGCTGTGACCCTCTCTGCCTGAACGATGTTCTAGCCAATCGACATGCATCAATTTTCGTAGAGTTTTGCCAAATGCCCATGCGATTTCCACTGCTTTGGTTACTGAATGACGAAAGATGAGCTTGCGACACCCCTAGAAGCCTAGGGTTACACACGAAAGAGTGTGAAGGCAATTTCCTGTTTTTCGCTTTCAAGGCAGACACTTAATTTACATTTGGCGACTACATCGCATTCTCGCTGAGACCCTATCGATGTTGCGCGGAAGTGATTTTTTCGGCTGAAAAGAAGTTCAATAGGCTAAACTGAATGGTTATGTGCACTGTTGGCAAGACTTCCACAAGCAATCAAATTACATTGCCTAGCAGATGTTCCGCACTGGAACTGCAGCGTCTTCTATGAGGACGGGGTGCCTTACATCGCCTCCACATCCACTCGCGTGTAATCTTTAGAATTCTATTAAGTGTTGCAAACTCATCATCCACCATTTAGTTCTACCAAACACAGTGAAAAATACTTTGGAACTTAGCAAAACAGCACGGCCCTCTCATCTAGTCGCTCGGTATAGACCGGCTTGGGCAGCAGGGCGTCTTATGTAGCTGAGGGGTGGCCCGAGAGCTATCTTGATGCGAACATTGAGGAAAGTATCTAAAGAGTAAGTTAACTGCTGAAAGTGCTGCTATAGTTACGGTACACTGAGTCTGAGAGTTGAATATAAAATAAATCCTTCTTCGTCATATTCTGGCCAAATTTCAAGCAGAAAGGTTTTTTTTTGGTAGACGGAGATCACTGGTAGCCATGCCATCAGCTGAAGGTTTCTGCCGAATACAATATTGGCGTCTTTGTGGTGCTGCAATAACCATAATACACACTGTAGCAGTCCCTTGTTTTGCCTTGGAAGCCATAGAATCTGTCTCTTTCCAGAGCCGAACGTTCGCATGCAGCTACGAAGGTAGGCCGAGTGGTCTAGTGTTGGATATAAAGCAGGGCATCAGCCTTTACGATATCCCCACAAAAGTGAGCGAGGAATTAGTTGCTTTCCGCACTGATTGTTTTCAATAGTTGGCGTGTTTAGAGTTATGTGTGGCATTATCGGTTCCGTGATCTGCATTCGTCATCAGATGACGGCAAAGTTCATGTGCAATTGGTTTTTAGAGACGAACGCTCACTGAACTCTAACAAACTGGAAACGAAGGTGAAAGAAGTTTGGATTTATCAAGGATTGTCGCGTCTGCATCTTAATTATATTTCAGGATATTGAATGTGATGAAGTGCTGGCCGTTGTCTACAACTTACATTCCTTTTTAGTCACGAAAATCGTAGCAGCCGATCCTGATTTTCTGAAACAGAATCCGCTCTTATGATTATGCCTTATCAGCAGAGGAAATTGAAGACATATTAACTATTCATTCGTTTGTGTGTTCGTGATTTTTTCGAAAGATTATGTCAGAAAACGCTGTTTGCATGGCGACTGTTTTCGTGCTATGCCTAGTAATGCGACCTTCTCCTTGCGTGTTCTAAATTTGGAAAAGTATCGCACCCGAACTCTGCTGAATAATGAAGAAGTCACCATCGAAAAAAGTGGATCGTCGACCTCCAGTACCTTGGGTACTCAGAGAGTATTGGCGTCGCATGACGGGCTGAAAACCTCTCACATGAGGAGTTAAACACTTGCAAAAACGAGACCGACCTTCACGACGTCGCCGTGAGCGCATCTTTGCCCGTCAGTGAATGGATCGACAAAGTTTTTATTTTATTTTATGTACGTTATGAGATTTTTTCCGTTATACTCTGCCAAGGGTTGCTGTAAACATGTAATTACAAGTTTGAGATTTATTGTCTGTTGATTACACATAAACTACACTCGACACGGATCGCAGTGTCAGGTGTGGTTCCCTCTTGTCGGCGCCATATGTTACGTGCACCATGTTTGCGCCAACGTAATGTGAGCCGACAAGAGGGAAGCACACCTAACAGTGCGATCCGTCTCGAGTGCATGTCAAAGTTACCCGGGCTAATCCGGCTCATCTATTCGTTACCTATCATTTCAACAATGGCATTATCCAATCTAAACCATTATCCGAATGAACCGGAAACCCAGGAAAAGATTGAGTGTATTACCCGAATGATCCGTTATCCGAAGAATCACCTTGGGATAATATGTATTTTCAGAGTCTGGGATCACATTTTGATCATCTTCGTGGTATGCTACTCATGAACCTGTGGTGTTATCAATGGTCTGTGACGCAGACCATTGAATACTACATACTGTGCTTCTCTGGGGCGAATTCCGAGCCGCAATTGTGTCTCGACACGCTTTGCGGCCGCACGCGCTCGAGTCAGTCGAGTTTCCAGCGCCAAAGCCAACTCAATGTGGCTTTTTTATACAGTTTTCTCCAATTTTGCTTAGTTTCCAGTTTCCAAAACCTACCTAGAGTCAACAGATCGGCGGCTGCACCGCTGGAAACTCTTCCGGCTCAAAAGCGCGCGGTCACAAAGCGTGTCGGGACGCAAATGCGGGCCGGAATTGGGTCCCGAGAAGCACAGTACAAGGGACAGACAATGACATCCATCTATTTAAGGTGCGAGCGAAGCGCGCACTAGATTTGGTTTTGAATCGGCCACGCGCGCAACCCCTTTTTCAAAATCTCGATTCAGGGTGAGCGTAGAGATTAGTTTTAAATTGCATTAGAAAGAGCGAAAAAGCTGGTACTACCAATCAAAAATGGTTTGGAATAGTTGACAGATTTTCGAGAGAAAGTGAAAAACCAACCGTTTTTGTTGTTATTCTCCTTTTTTTCAGACGGCGTTCACGATCTTGCTGGTACACTTAAAATTGAGTTAGGAAGCTCATTTTTGGACAGGAGGCTGAAAATGGATGCAGGTCGCTTCCGTTCCATTTTGAACTTGATACCTTAACTCTGAAGGGTACCTCAGAATCGTGGGTTTACATACTTAATTAGACGTGGAGCACGAAAACTGCTTGGGCATGCTACGGCTGTGGAGGCCAAGGTGTGGGTGGATCTGCAGCCATTTAACACAGATCGTAGGAGGTAAGTACTGAGCTTGTCAGAATTTGTACTCATGACACGTCATTGATCGATAATCAATATTATCTATTTTCGCGCTATCTGCACAAAATGCTGCGAGAAGTGGTGACCGCTGATGGGATTGGTTTTCTTGGTTTAGAAATTTTGCTCATCAGTCATCGACTACTACCTATCAATAATATCGCTTTTTTCGCCTGTTTCACAAAATGCCGCAGATTTTCGATTGTTGATGGCTCTAAATCACTTGTTTGGGAAATTCTTCTCGTCATGCAAGATTGAATATTAATGATCAATAATATTGAGTTTTCACATGTTGCGCAAAATGCGGCGATGAATGGTATTTTTTATGGTTGTGGGTCATAAGCATAAAAACTGTAGTCATACGACAACATCGTCTGTCGGAGGTTTCATCTCTCCAAACTGGAAATCGTGGAGCAAAAATGAAGTCAGAAAGTGGACCTTGGGGAAAAATATGCTAAATTCCTGAAAATTTAGCTTCCTGGCAAAAGTAACGATTCGACATTGGCATTTAGAAGTCAGAAAAACTTTCAAAAATATCTTGACGTATCTTAAAGGCAGGGTCCGAGCAGAATTTCGATTTTGGGATTTCCCGCTGAATCGGTGCTCTTGCTACAGGTAGTCCCAAGGAACATGCGAAAACTGCGTGAAAATCGGTCTTCTTTAGGTTATTCCAGCAGCTTTCGTCAACCGCTGTGTCAGAAAAGTCAGAAAAGTGTGGCCATCGTCCATATTTTAGCGGTCGTCCACGCATTCTTCAAAACTGCAGTGTAAATTTCGGTCATTCTAGCCATTATTATCATGTTGTAAATACCGTAATCCCTGACTTTGAGGCTGTTTTCTCCAGAACTAAGAACTCAGAGTTCGTGAAACCTTAAGACGATGTTCAGCTAGGCCAGCCCAATCTATTTAACCCAATTTTAGGTAGTGTCAAAATTTGACCGGACCTTGCCTTTAAAACCTGATTTGGCGTAAAATAGCCTGGAGCAATGAAAAAAGCTAGGAAATCAAGTGAAATAACTAAAAATACGATTTGGAGGTCAATGACAGACGAGGGATCGGATTTCACAAGCTTCTCCGTTAAACTTATCAAAGCGAAATCAAGCGCGCAACGGAAACATTAAGCCATTTTTGAAAGCCGTAATAACGGAATCATCCTAGGTCAAGGAAGGTGAACGCGACGCTCCAATTCATATCGCGCTTGATTTTGCTTTGATAACGGAGAAGCTTGTAAAATCCGATCCCTCGTCTGTCATTGACCACCAAATCGTATTTTTAGTTATTTCATTTGATTTCTTAGCTTTTTCATTACTCCAGGCTATTTTACGCCAAATCATTTTTTAAGATACTTCGAGATATTTTTGAAACCTTTTTTGACTTCTAGATGGCATCGCCAAGTCGTTACTTTTGCGAGGAAGCAGTCAGCAGCATTGGAACGGGTCAACCTAATAAAGCGCAGCCAAAAACGCAAGCGATTTACAAGGTTCTACCGAGTTATTTCCACATGGTGATCCGAGAGCCATGCAGAAAATGAGCATACGTGATTGCACAAGGTGAGGTGAAATAGTTTATGACAATAATCTGCGTAACTTGTCCTTTTCTGTACACAGAAATCCACTGCTATTCTGGATTGTGAGATCAACATCACAAGAAAAATAAGAAATATATTAGCGTGACAAGAGTAGTACCATTAAGCGAACTGAGTGGAAAAGGAACAAAACATAATCGAACACTAAATGAGTAGTTACCCAACTGAAAGAAGTTCGAAAGGCAAGAGGCACCTTCCATAGCCTAAAAGAAAATGAATCGGTGCTCTTTTTCACATTTTAGGCGACGTGCACCCCGAGCTGGGTGTTATATGAAACGTGTGGTTCGAAGGGATCTCTGTGTTTCTCCATATCGCTGTAGTATTGGTAGCATCTGAATGGTAAATCATGGCGATCGCTTGTTCACACTTCACAACTACAATACCCACCCTAATTCTTGTAAAAAACGCGAAAGACGCGGAAGCGCGTCTTTTTCGTCTTATCGTCATAACTTCTTTGCTAGCGGACTAAAGTGTATAGAAAGTTATATCAATCGAATCAAGACATCGAGACGAACACAATGATCTATTTTTTAATGATCGAGGGATGAATTTGTCATCCTTCATTTGCTGAAGTACCTAAGGGGAGCCATAAACGGGCGAGTCTCCGCTAATTGCACTGAGCCATCAACGAGCAGTGTACTGTATGGCTCTGTTTACGCACCAAAGCCAAGCCTGATATATATCGGAACCTTACAAGAATTCAAATGGAACCATTTCTAACTCGAAACTCAAAATGATTCTGTGGAAACTCCATTCACAGTACTTCAAAGCAATGGAATACTCGCCCTAATTTTCTCAGAAAAGTCACGGAAGTGGCAACTTTTGCGACTTCTAATTGATTTCAGTTTTGGAAGATCTGAATCCGTTTCAAATTGTGGAAAATCTGAATTTAATTCAAGTTTTATTCTGATATCGAAATTCCGAGCTTTTTTCAAATTTCGAAAATTTCTGATTTACTTCAATTTTTGAAAACTTTCAATTTATTAAAAAACCTAACTTATTGTGATTTTCTCTAAATTATTAAATAACGGGAAATTCTAAATCATTTGAATTTTTGAAAAAATCTGAATTTACTTCAAATTGGAAAAAGTCTGGATTTATCTCAAATTATTTCTGACATTAGAAATCCTAGTTTCTTTCAATTTTCAGAAATCTGTGATTTATTTCGAGTTTTAATTTTTTGAATTTTTTTCCAATTTTTGAGAATTTCTAATTTATTTCAATTTCTGGGAATTCATTTCAACTCTTGATTAATCTGAATTTCATCCAAATTTTGGGAAATCAGAGTTTCATTCAAGTTGATTTCTGATTTTGGAATACCGAATTATTATAAGTTATAGAAAATCCTAAGTTACTCCAAGTTTATTTTTTTTCTTCTATTCTTCGGGGAATCTAAACTTAATTCAATTTTTAAAACTTTTAATCTGACTCGAATGTTTCAATTCTACTCGAATTTTGAACTCAATTAATATTTCGAAAGTTGAGGCTCTGCTGAGAACTTCAAGTATTTTCTTTTCTTCTCAAAATCAGGCATTCTGACGCAACAGAGAGCTCCGATTGACCTGAAATAAGTGTATGTGCTGCATACAAGGAGTGTTTACAGATCTGGTAAGGTCAATTAGAGGCTTCCTGAGGCCTGATTCACACCTCAAAAGCCACCCCATCGAGCATTAATTTGCATGTAGGCCAGTGTAGGAGGATCCTCAGAAAGCCTCATTCACTTTAGCTTGCATCTAGCATGGTCCCAACTGCAAAATCTATGTTATTCAGCGCTACACCCCCTGAGTGTTCATCTTTATCACAATAACTATATTTTCTCCCCATGGCATTGCTACTGATCAATGCTTCTCCCAGGTGCACTGATTTGCCGATTCATGAGAGTTTTCATGTCTCCATGTATGTACATATGAAACCTCTTCCTGATCAGCAATATAATTCTATATGTTCCCATTTTTACAAACGACAATCGAAATGCAAGGTGGGTGTATCTTCTCTAATTTTCTATTGCAATTTTATAAAATCCGAGATTTATGGTGTTGATTTTTTTTTGAAAAAAAAAAACAAGAAAACTCGGTTTCGAATTCGTTTCAATTCTCTAACAAAGCTAATTGATTTTAGTTTTTCATGTGATTTAAATTTTCGAAAAATTTGAGTATAATTCGAATTCGCTTCTATTTTTTCTAATTTTTAAATTTCGCATTTTGTTCCAATTCCGGTATTTTAATTTCTATTAAATTCCGAATATTATAAATTTATTTCATTTTACGGAACACATTAACTCAAATTTGAGAATTCTCAATTTGATGACAATTGTCAAATTGCAATGAAATTTCAAACTGATTTCAAATTTTGATAATGGAGGCTTTGTCGAAAAGCCTCAGTGATGAGCTTTCATTTCCCGATCAGGGATTTTTAAGGCAGTACAGAAATCCGGCCCACCACGCCTAGCGTCAGATCCTGCCTGGGCCCCTAACATGTGCTGGAATAGGTGGCCGCGCTACTCCTCAGCTGGGCCACCTCGCCACCCACAGCCGCCACAGAGACCAATCGAGGATCGAGTGAACACGTTTACTTTATAACAAACCTTTATTAATGGTCCAATATAGATTTTTCTCATTGGTTACACATAGAAGAGAGTTTGAACAGAGTATTTGAACATTCTGAATGTTATTCAATTTTTTTTTTGATTTTAAAAATCCATTTTTTTATTTCAAATTTTATTTCAACTAAATAGGCTTTTTTCGTTTTTTTTTCAATTTTATTTTAATTTGTAAAAACTTTTAATTATTTTCACTTTACGGAAAATCTGCCTTGAAGTGTGGGAAGCTGACTAAGTTTGCTCTGGCGCCGGAGCTGGACATATATGAGGGCGAGCCGCAGGAGCTGCTTCTGAGTTTGGACGAGAGGCTCCACTCCACGAGGAAGGTCGCATTCATTCGAGAGGTTGGCTCTAGAAGTGTTTTTTCTCCGCTTTTTTAATGAAGAAAACATTCAAATTTACCAAAAAAATCTTCTATTCAGGTGATCTTCAAATACTTCAACGTTCCTACGTCGGCGAAGAGTAGTGTATGGCAGACGGTTAAGAATGCACTTAATGGCCGTGTGCGCAAGAACAAGCAGGCCGCAGCGCGCCTCGAGGCTAACGCTGCTGCATCGTCACCCGTCACCGGCATCGCTCTTAATACACCCCCTCGCAGTAATGATGTGTACGAGTTCGATGATTTATCTTCCTTTGGAGACAGGAACTTTTAGACCTTCATACAAATTTTTAGTATTTTGTTATAACTGCAGTTTGCATTCTCATTTCTTCGGTAGGTAGACATTTATTCGTTCATTTGTGTTGTTTGTACTCTGTATTTTTTTGAAAAAATTGTTAATAAATGATTTTTCGACAAAACAAAATTAGCGTTTTCAAAATTTGAAGATTTTAAATTAGAAATCTTTAAAAGTTGAGTCAAATGGAAAATTCGAAATTCAAATATATTAAAATTCTTGAAATTAAAAAATGAAATAAAATAGGAACCCACAAAAATAAAAATAAAATTGAAAAAAAAACGAAAAAAAACCTATTTAGTTGAAATAAAATTTGAAATAAAAAAAATGGATTTTTAAAATCAAAAAAAAATTGAATAAAATTCAGAATGTTCAAATACTCTGTTCAAACTCTCTTCTATGTGTAACCAATGAGAAGAATCTATATTGGACCATTAATAAAGGTTTGTTATAAAGTAAACGTGTTCACTCGATCCTCGATTGGTCTCTGTGACGATCGATGGGTGCTGTGGGTGACGAGGTGGCCCAGCTGAGGAGTAGAGCGGCCACCAATTCCAGCACATGTGAGGGGCCCAGGCAGGATCTGACGCTAGGCGTGGTGGGCCGAATTTCTGTACTGCCTTAAAAATCCCTGATCGGGAAATGAAAGCTCATCACTGAGGCTTTTCGACAAAGCCTCCATTATCAAAATTTGAAATCAGTTTGAAATTTTATTGAAATTCGAAATTCTAATCAAACTTAGAATTCTCAAGATTCGAGCTAAGATTTTCCGTAGAGTGAAAATAATTAAAAGTTTTTACAAATTAAAATAAAATTGAAAAAAAAACGAAAAAAACCTATTTAGTTGAAATAAAATTTGAAATAAAAAAATGGATTTTTAAAATCAAAAAAAAATTGAATAAAATTCAGAATGTTCAAATACTCTGTTCAAACTCTCTTCTATGTGTAACCAATGAGAAGAATCTATATTGGACCGTTAATAAAGGTTTGTTATAAAGTAAACGTGTTCACTCGATCCTCGATTGGTCTCTGTGGCGGCTGTGGGTGGCGAGGTGGCCCAGCTGAGGAGTAGAGCGGCCACCAATTCCAGCACATGTGAGGGGCCCAGGCAGGATCTGACGCTAGGCGTGGTGGGCCGAATTTCTGTACTGCCTTAAAAATCCCTGATCGGGAAATGAAAGCTCATCACTGAGGCTTTTCGACAAAGCCTCCATTATCAAAATTTGAAATCAGTTTGAAATTTCATTGCAATTTGACAATTGTGATCAAATTGAGAATTCTCAAATTTGAGTTAATGTGTTCCGTAAAATGAAATAAATTTATAATATTCGGAATTTAATAGAAATTAAAATACCGGAATTGGAACAAAATGCGAAATTTAAAAATTAGAAAAAATAGAAGCGAATTCGAATTATACTCAAATTTTTCGAAAATTTAAATCACATGAAGAACTAAAATCAATTAGCTTTGTTAGAGAATTGAAACGAATTCGAAACCGAGTTTTCTTGTTTTTTTTTTCAAAAAAAAATCAACACCATAAATCTCGGATTTTATAAAATTGCAATAGAAAATTAGAGAAGATACACCCACCTTGCATTTCGATTGTCGTTTGTAAAAATGGGAACATATAGAATTATATTGCTGATCAGGAAGAGGTTTCATATGTACATACATGGAGACATGAAAACTCTCATGAATCGGCAAATCAGTGCACCTGGGAGAAGCATTGATCAGTAGCAATGCCATGGGGAGAAAATATAGTTATTGTGATAAAGATGAACACTCAGGGGGTGTAGCGCTGAATAACATAGATTTTGCAGTTGGGACCATGCTAGATGCAAGCTATAGTGAATGAGGCTTTCTGAGGATCCTCCTACACTGGCCTACATGCAAATTAATGCTCGATGGGGTGGCTTTTGAGGTGTGAATCAGGCCTCAGGAAACCTCTGAATGACCTTACCAGATCTGTAAACACTCCTTGTATGCAGCACATACACTTATTTCAGGTCAATCGAGCTCTCTGTTGCGTCAGAATGCCTGATTTTGAGAAGAAAAGTAAATACTTGAAGTTCTCAGCAGAGCCTCAACTTTCGAAATATTAATTGAGTTCAAAATTCGAGTAGAATTCAAACATTCGAGTCAGATTAAAAGTTTTAAAAATTGAATTAAGTTTAGATTCTCCGAAGAAAATGAATTAGAAAATCCCAGAAATTGAAATAAATTAGAAATTCTCAAAAATTGGAAAAAATTCAAAAAATTAAAACTCGAAATAAATCACAGGTTTCTGAAAAATGAAAGAAACTAGGATTTCTAATGTCAGAAATAATTTGAGATAAATCCAGACTTTTTCCAATTTGAAGTAAATTCAGATTTTTTCAAAAATTCAAATGATTTAGAATTTCCCGTTATTTAATAATTTAGAAAATCACAATAAGTTAGGTTTTTAATAAATTGAAAGTTTTCAAAAATTTAAGTAAATCAGAAATTTTCGAAATTTGAAAAAAAGCTCGGAATTTCGATATCAGAATAAAACTTGAATTAAATTCAGATTTTCCACAATTTGAAACGGATTCAGATCTTCCAAAAACTGAAATCAATTAGAAGTCGCAAAAGTTGCGACTTCCGTGACTTCTCTGAGAAAATTAGGGCGAGTATTCCATTGCTTTGAAGTACTGTGAATGGAGTTTCCACAGAATCATTTTGAGTTTCGAGTTAGAAATGGTTCCATTTGAATTCTTGTAAGGTTCCGATATATATCAGGCTTGGCTTTGGTGCGTAAACAGAGCCATACAGTACACTGCTCGTTGATGGCTCAGTGCAATTAGCGGAGACTCGCCCGTTTATGGCTCCCCTTAGGTACTTCAGCAAATGAAGGATGACAAATTCATCCCTCGATCATTGAAAAATAGATCATTGTGTTCGTCTCGATGTCTTGATTCGATTGATATAACTTTCTATACACTTTAGTCCGCTAGCAAAGAAGTTATGACGAAAAGACGAAAAAGACGCGCTTCCGCGTCTTCCGCGTCTTTTTTACAAGAATTAGGGTGGGTATTGTACATCGAGCCGCCACTTGAAAAGTCGTAAAGTTTCGTGTTAAGATTCAATAAGCATGCAATATGAAATAGTTTCTGTGGCTTGGCCTTACCTTTCATAAAAAAAACAGTTAACCGAGAGCTTTGACGAGTTTCGACAATAAGAACCTAGTGCTAAACTTTAAGGCCGGGATCGTACAATGCCCGTGCTATGTTTTGTAAAAACGGGGAGCATCTGGCAAACCTGGCAAAAAAGCGTCCGATCCATGTAACATTTTCGAATGAAGACTTTTTCGATTTCTGAAAACGCTATCATATCAAAAACTCAAATTGCCTCCTAATTATGTGACTAGTAGGCCGCAGTTCCCTAAAATCGCCTTGTTTTCTAAGGAAATTATTTTGCAATTGATCTTCACAAACGTCGCGCGCTGCGAAGTGCGGCGAAACTTTCAGCAGTATTTGTACAAGAAATGTTAAAACAATCTGTATGCTTTCTTCATTAATTGGTTGCAGGTAAGAGAATCTCAAGGTTTGTGTTGGTTGAATTTTTGAAATCCTTCATTAAACACGCTTGAAAACTACCTGAAAAATCGGAGTTAGGTTGCGAAAACCCTGGACTCTTAAATGAAGGATTACGGAAATTCAACCAACATAAACCTTGAGATTCTCTCACCTGTACCGTATTTATGAAGAAAGCATACAGATCGCTCTTCCATTACTTGTACAAATGCTGCCAAAGTTTCGCCGCACTTTGCGACTTTTTTGAAAAACGATTGCAAGATCTATTTCCGTGAAAAACCAAGCGATTTGGGGAATTTCGGCGCACAGGTCATAAAGTTAGGTAGCAACTTGATATGTGAATATGACAGCGTTTTCAGAAATCAAAAAAGGCGTCATTCAAAAAAGTTGCACGCATCGGACGCTTTTTTGCCAACTTTGCCAGATGCTCCCCGTTTTTACAAACTTAGCGCGGGTATTGTACTTCAAGCAACGAATGACGCGAAGCAATGCTCAGCATCAGTATTGACTGAAAATCGATATGCTTGATATGCACTGTCGCTGTTGTTCGTCGCGGAAAGTACTGTGCTTATCTGGGCCGAATTCCGGTCCGCAATCGCGTCTTGACACGCTTTGCGGCCGCACGCGCTCGAGTCACTCGAGTTTCCAGCGCCAAAGTCGACTCGATGTGGCGTTTCTATACAGTTTTCTCCAATTTCGTTTAGCTTCCAGTTTCCAAATCCACCTAGAGTCAACAGATCGGCGGTTGCAGCGCTGGAAGCTCTTCTGACTCGGGAGCGTGCGGTCGCAAAGCGTGTCGGGACGCAAATGCGGGCCGGAATTGGGTCCCGAGAAGCACAGTATGTACAGTCGGCACGGATCGCACTGAGACTTCACTGAGTTCTTTGTTGTGCGTTTACGCGAACTCGGTGCTATATGTTATAACGTGCGTGCTTCGAGTTTGCGAAAACCTTCAATAGGGAGCGCAAAGTTTCAGTGCTATCCTTAACGACTGTATGACCCAGGCCTTGAAGGCATCGCACGCACAGAAAATCATACTCTATTTTTCTATATTATTGAGTGGGTCAATTTCTTCAGCAAATAAAAGCGGCAAATGAATCCTTTAGAAACCCTGACTTGTAAAGAAAATGAGAGGTAACGACAGTCTAAAACGACGTTCAAAATCCCGTCTAATCGATTTTTTGAACAGTTGCGGTTATTTGGAAGGAATTCTTCCAGTATGGGATCGTGCCAAACAAATTTTGATATCTGGCCTGTGGAATTCGGTAGAATAAGGCATTGCATAGCTTTGAAATGATGCATTTTAAACACACCAAGCTCTGCCTTGTTGTTAGAGGCAGTGTTCACGATAAGTCTCGTTTTTGAGTGTTCAGTGTGAAAAACTAACCAGGGAGGCTTATCACCATCAGACGGAGGTTCGGAATGCAATTTCAACATGTTCCAGGGTGAGAACAGTCTTCCAATAATCCATATCCAGAATTGGCTAATAGCCCCAGGCAGTCCCTAAAAGGGTCAAAAATTGAACATGGCCAGAACGGCCGAAATGAGTGGAGCTGGTTTCACGACTGAATTACCATTATGTCTGTTCAGAATAGATATTGAAAAAATTTGGTGCATTGACCTTGTTTAGATCAAAAGTTGTGCATTTTTGCCTAGACCACTGAACGTGCACTGAGAGCTCCTCACATAACCCAACCCGTCGGTCAGCGCATTGGCGGCGAAATGGTCAAGTGGATAGCGAAGCGGACAACGAAACTGCGACTTGGATGAGCCGGGGGTGTTCGGATTCCACTATGCAGTTTCTGGTTTGTGAGTGTCGATTACACGGATGTCTTTACATATTTTTAATTTTCGACAATTTCAATTTTGATGACCAAATTCATTTGCTTCGTTCAGGGGAGAATTTCAAAGGTGAGCAACTTTGGAATAAAATCAATTAGTGGGACTGTAATTAGTGATGGTTCGCAGCTCGACTCAGATTACCAGAAGGTAAATTATCTGCCTCGACTCAGAATCTCTCCCCCACTCTGCACGGCGACTAGGTCGCCGCAACGCGACGATGAGGCGTGCCTTCGTATCCCTAGTCGAGGAGGGTGAGTGGAGCAGGGATGTGCGTAATAAAAATTTTGTAATTCGTTAGTCGTTAGTCGTTCAACCGGCCAAAACCCTCGTTACTCGTTAGTCGTTAGGCGTTAAGAATCTAGCTTTGAAAACAAGCGCAGTTGAGGCAAAAAAAGCCCTTATGAATAGAAAAAAGGAAGGCATGAAGAGATGTATGTTCTCCAAAACATTCATGACCACCAG
>JAPDOI010001910.1:47500-125013 GCA_029168955.1 Aplectana chamaeleonis
ACTAGTAATTGACTATCTGGATCTGAGAATGCACTCAAATTTTTTCATGAATGCAGCTTTAAGCCGAACAGAGCTACATAGGGTGGGGTCCATGAAAAAATCGATAGCTGTGAAATATTTACAAGTCTTTAACGAAATTTGAATTAGGGGCTTCCACGTTGCTACAACGTGCGGAAAACCTAGTTACGGACCCAAGTAATTGAATTCATTCTTTGAAACGGTTAGAAACGGTTTTCAAAGACCCATTTTTTAGATCAAATGGGTCTCCAAAGACCGTTTTTAACTGGTTAAAAGAACGAAATCAATTACTTGTGTCCGTGTCTAGGTTTTCCGCACGGTGTAGCAATGTGAAACTCCCTAATTCAAATTTCGTTAAACACTTATAAATATTTCGCAGTTATCGATTTTTTCATGGACCCCACCCAATGTAGCTCTGTTCTACTTAAAGCTGCATCCATGAAATTTTGAGTGCGTTTTCACATCCATATAGTCACTTACTAATTGTGGTTTTCATGCCTGAAACCGCACCTACTTGCCCTCAGGGCATGAAAACAGGCTCCGCCCATCCTATGTAGCACTCTTGAGCTTGAAGCTACGTTCATGAAATTATGGGTGCGTTTTCAAATGCGGACATTTGTATTCAAAATGTGGGTTCAGCGCCCGCAATTGCACAAACGTATCGCACTCAGGGCATAAAAATCCTATGCTTCAGGCGATATCGCATCTTGGACGCGAGTCGATTTCGTGGAGTAAATTGCAAGAGATATCACAGTGAACAATGCTTTTCTCAACCAACCAACTTTCCATTATTTCTCAGAATTGCGAAATTTGTTACCTTTAGCGGTATCGAACCTGTGAATCCTAAATCGCCTAAGGGGTCGTTTATACTTCCGCCGCGGCGCGGCGAGATGCAATACAGCCATATCGATCAAGCGGCGCCGCCTAGCGGCGCCGGGAGGCGTTTAGAGTTTTTCTGCTCGAAATCTTCCAACGGTGCCGCACGTGGCCGCCGCCTAGGCGCTGCCGCGCCGCCCGAGCAAAGCAGGCGGCGCGGGGGCCGCTTGCGATCAGCATTGACATAGTATGCTTCTTTTGCTGTTATTTCATACACATTCTTAATTTTCTTCTTCTGATTCATCTCTAAAATTCCTTCCAAGGTCCAGGGCGTCCTTTAGAGTAGGCTGGGTTGTGAAAAATTCATTTCTTTTAAGCCTTTGAAATCATTTTTCTGAAGAGAAATCGTGTTCGAAGACTCTATTCGCCTTCGGGTGCTGTGTTATGGTACGAAAAATTATAGATGTTTCTTTTGCACAAGAAATCCCTCATTTTCAGATGAAACTAGTTGTCCAGAATCGGGCGCATAGTTGTCGAGAATCGGTCGACAATCGAGAAGTTGTCCAGAAGGTTGATAGAAGTTGTCGAGAATTCCGGGATTCGCAGTATTTCTCGAGAATTGCGGCCGATTTGTTCAGAATATCGGAGAAAGTTGCCGAGAATTCGGGGGAACGAATGTTTTCCGAGAATTCGGACAGATTTCTTGACAACTTCTTACGAAATTGAGAATATGTTTCCAATAAGTCGAAAATTTCCCAAGAATTCAGGCCATCACTTTAGACCCCTCGTTACACCACATTCTTCAAACGTTGCGGCTGCTGTTTTTGTTATTTTCAGTTCGTGTGGGTCCTCTGTGGTTTTTTTTTCTTCATTCTTCTATCTGGTTATCAATTATAATGTATTTAACAGATTTCTTAAATATCAAACTCATTTTTTTTTGGATTTTCATCTTCTGAAAATAGCGAACATACCAAAACATGGGATTTTTAAGTTAGTGAATTTTGGAAGTTTTCGAGCTTTCAAGTGCTTATCTTTTTTCGATGATGGGTAGTTGCAGCAGTCGGATTTAAAGTAATACATTATTCAAAAAGTTACTAAAAAAGTATCAGAACAATGTTTGAAATTAAGAATGTTCATTCGAATAAATCTCGAGTGATTCAGTTCTGACCGAAATATGCAACTCTAAATCTTGCAATAGTTGTTTAGCATTATGTTGGTGTACAATAAATGGACTTCTGGTGGGTCCACACCTGCAGCCATCAGTTTGGCCGCTGGCTGCAGGTGTGACAACCTCGGAAGTCGAGAATTTAGAAAACTAGGAGTTACGAGAGTAGGATATTTTAGTCCAGCGTGGTCGATTTACTCTCTGCTCAAACTTTCACCGCCTTGAGTAATTCCGAAGATCGCTGTACTGATAGCGCACTGGTGCTGGGCAAGGCCAATAGCGGTCCATGTTGAACGATTTTGTAGACCCACAGCATATACGATACACAGTTTGCCTCTCCCGAACGTCCATAGAGCCAACCAAGTCGGGAATTTGCCACAGAAAGTTTGGTGAAGCCATTTCCCGTGGCCTCACCGACAGCTGTAATCAACGGTTGGGCAGGAGCCCCAATTTTTGGTAAGTACATATAGTTGTAAATGTATATAACTGTGTGTTAAATTTCGAGAATCAGGCAACAAGTTGTCGGAAACTGGTCGGGAATTCGGCGTAAAGTTGTCCAGAATTCTCTAGAGTTTGCGAAAGTTGTCCTGCATTCGTACGCCTGCAGGACAACTTTTCGTCCGATTCTCGACAATCAGTTTTACCCGAGTTACAATCGGCCTTGTGTTATGTCAGAGCTACTCTAGGCTGTGTTTAACGTCATTCTGCGACTTCGCCGCGTATATTCGAAGCAGCCCGATTATACATCCTGGTGGCGCGATTTTTCAAGCGCTCCGCGGCTGAAGTATAAACGACCCCTGAGAATGCATCTTAGATTACGAAATTTCAGAACATCTGTGTCATTCCGTTGAGAGGATAGTCCGCTTGCAATGACCTCGTTGAGAGCGAATACTCAACACCGCTGCTGCTGACATATCCAGGAGCCCTTTAGCGACACACTTTACCTGGCCAGGACTCCTCCTCTATGTCAGAATCGTTACCGATGGCCATGCTACTGTCGTTTTTTGTCTTGCATGCTTTATCACCAGTGAATTATAAGCTCTTCTTGTGTGTTCCTGCCTTATTTTTACATCTCCATTTCACTTCTTGCCTCATTTGTTTTTTCGCAGTTGTTTCTCACTATTCAGTTCCTTTTTTGATATCCTGTCTCATTTTGCTCTCTCAGCATTATCTCCAGTTTTATTTTGACCTCTTATTGTGATCTCATTTTGCCGTCTCTGTTTGCCGTCAGTTTTTATACTAACGTTATGGCTCTCAACCCCCCCCGCCACCCTTGTAGAAGTCCATCTTGGTTCTTGGTTGACCGAAGCTCCGACCCCGCATCCCACCGGATGTCGACGGATAAGAACCCCCCCCCCCTCTGTGATATATCACACCTCACGCCGAACCCTGATTAGGATACACACAAAATTGTATAATAAGACAGATGATTTTGATTTCAGAATTGAAAGATTCCCTCATGCTCTTTCTGATATCTCTATAAAAGCCAAAGCATCTATAATTTACACGGAGATCTTGAGATTGGCTAATATCTGTTCCAATTTAAATTCCTCCACGGGAAAACTCATGAAGACAGTTTTAATTGCAAACCTATATACACTAGAATTCGTAGAAGTGAATGTGATAAAATGCATCTATATACAGAAAATGATAGCATATAAGTTTGAACTAAGAGATGATAAGGAAAGTATAGCACAATTGGTATAAAAAGCATAACGCTTCAAGTCTTCGCTCTGGATAGGTCGAATATACGACATCATGTGTTCGATACTGTCCAGAATATGACCATATGGACTTCATTATAATATTGAATGTATACTTTAGCTTCTTGCCATAATACCTTTTTCTAATGTTTCTAACACTACTGCACTCTGCTCGGCTCATACTTTCGCTTTGATCCTTCTCTCTCAACGACAGTTCTGTTCCTCACTGAGGAGGCCCGGCAGAGGTGCTTGATAAAGTTTGTCTGAGGCCAGGGGCGGAACGAACTTAGTCAACTTCTCTTTCACATCTTTCCTCTTTCGATTAGCTTACTACGAGTAATGTCAAGATTGGGTCTAATAGTACAATACCGCTCACAGGATTTGGTCAGAAATCGAGCGAGGTCGGGTTTTCGAGTCTTTTTTTGTATAACTCGCTTCAAAATCAAATTTCAGCGAAACTAGGAAGATATTCATAATCCAGGCGTGGAGGGCTATCGAATGGTGTAGCTATTGTTAGGATTTCGTGGAGAATCATGGAAATTTCGCAATCAACCAGCTCTCAATATACGGTACACACAGGAAAACGCAGGTGGAGACGGTAGCGCACCATCCATCACGGTACCGTAATCACAAACCTGGTTGATTACGAAACTTCTGTAGTTCTCAACGTAATCACCACATGTGCTAAACCACTGGGTAGCCCTCAACGCGAGGATCACGAATATCTCCCTATTTCGCTCAAAATTGACTTTGAAGCGAGTTATACAAAAAAGACGACAAAGATGGGAAAAACCCGACCTCGCTCACCTTCTGACCAAATCCTACGAGCGGTATTGTATGTCATAAAATGGCAACTATTTCATTGTCCGTATTTGATGTGTATTCGTATAGACATAACTTTACATACGTCTTAGTATAATTTATAAATAAATGAATGTGGATGCGTGGAACTTGGAAATTGAATTCCTTGATGGAATCTATAGAATTTAAATAAAATATTCATAGAAATGTAGAATGATAATGCCATTGAACAAATCCCGAAATAATAATTGATATAAAACAAAATAATCAATAATCACCATCGAATCATCGAAATGAAGTAATAGCTTGCAGCGAAAGTTTCATCGATAAATAAATGAATGTGGATGCGTGGAATATGAAAATTGAATTACTTAATGGAACCTATAGAATATAAATAAATGAATTATCGGAACAGAATATTACAATATTCATCCAAAATATCGTGAAGTAATCATCTAAATGAAAACTTTATTCAAAATAAAAGGATAAAGGATAGAGTTTTCAGCGTATATCCATCCTCTGGGTCTTATTTAAAATAGATTTGAAAATTATGGCAGGTGCCCAGAGTAGAAAAAATTTTAACGACTAAGCATTTGCATACAAAAGTCAATAAAATAATTGTTATATAAGTAACAAGCAAAAAAAATGTTTACCATTGTGGGTACAAGCAGGTGGTTATGTGAGAATCGTAGACCGTTTCATCAACGTGTAATGCAAGACTGGCGTTTCCGGGACAAGATTGTGGAGTACTGCAAGATGTCGTGTTTTGCTACAAACTTAGCTGTGTGATTCTTTAGTACTTTTGTCACCAAACACTTATGTGAATTGAAAAATTTCCGCGTGTAATAATCCAGTGAATCTTACATAATTATTTTGTTTTCAAATATGTAGGAAAAGCAATTATACACACTCATGTATTATCTGATAAACATGTGCTGTCAATCCTCCTAATCAATAGACTGGCAGTGGATCGGTTACTGTCTGTAGTCCAATCATAATCCGAGAGGCAGCAATCGAGCCTGCATAACTCGCCGCGCGGAAACCGCCGCGCGATCTTGGCTGCCTGCTCTCTCTCTAAGTGGGAGAGGCCTTCTGGCGAGCGAGCCGAGGTGCGAACAGCGTAACGAGTTTTTAATTACACCAGTGATCTCTGATTTTATCCTAAAGTCCCTCTCCCGAAGTTCAACTTACAGGTGCGTCCTGTTGGATTATGCCTTCTTTTTGTTCCCCTCACTATGTAAGGCTCTCTTTGAGCGATTTCGCAGAAATTTTGACACTTTTCAAAAAAGAAGCACTGAAGTGGGGTTTAAGGTGAGCAAGAAGACGAGCGATTACTTGAGAAAAGGAAAACATGGAATTCGGAGAAACAGTTGAAGTCAACTGGTCGAAGGCGTTGTCTCGAACTTTGGATCAGGTCTTCTCAAAATTTGTAGAAGATCGCCACATATCGTTCCACGCCACTTGTAAGTCGAAGTATTTGCCAGGAAACAGAAAAATGTTCTGATTTTGCTTCTGTCCTGTGCTGTTGGTGTGAAAAACAGCTCTGCTTTGAGCGTCACCATGACTGTTAGTTGAGTTTACAATTTCATGAGGTATCGAAATTTCCATAAAATCGTTTAAAACAAAGTCTTGCACAGTGAGTAAAACACAAAAAAAAATAATCTAACAGAACGGGCCTGTGATTTGAACTCCCCCCCCCAACGAAGCAAATGAATTTGGTAATCAAAATTGAAAATAATTGTCCAAAACTCAGATATAGAAAGAATCGTGTGATAGACACTCACAAACCACAAACTGCAAAGCGGGATTTGAACCCCCAGCACATTCAAGTCGCCGATTCGTAGTCCGCTTCGCTATCCGATTGACCATTTCGCCTCCAATGCGCTGACCGACGGGTTGGGCTATGTGATGGGCTCTCAATGCACGTTCAGTGGTCTGGGCATCAGTGCATAACTTTTGATCCAAACAAAATTTGCAATGCACCAAATTTTTTCTACATCTAATCTGAACAGACCTTAAAGTAATTCAAGCGTTAAATAAGCTCTACTTACTTCGACCGAGCCATTATGACCTTGTTCAAATTTTGACTTTTTTGGGGACTGCCCGGGGCATTTAGCCGATTCCGAGTATGGGATATTGAATCACTGTTCTCCCCTAGAACATATTGAGATTGCATCACGGAACTCCATCTGATGATGATCCCTTGTAAGCTGGCAGATGGTGGAGGGGATTGGGTCGAAGAGAGCATCGAAAACGGGTTAGAATTCGATAGAAATGAAGCCAAGTGAATATTCCGTTATCCCAGTACGCCAGCCCTTAAAGGCACAGTCCAAGCTCAGGGACGAAATCTGTGATTTCCACATATTTGTGAAGTAGACCCACCCTATATAGCAACTTCCAAGTGCGAGCCCTCAATTCTTCCGGATAAGCGAGATATAGGAGGAAGCCACCGTGGAGCGCCCTCATCCGGAAGCCACTTTGGCACGCCCCTTTTACGATCTTTCGAGCTCAATATTGGCGAGATGAGCAATGATTTCCTATCAATAGCCCCGTTCTCACCTTCATACTCAGCCTCTCTATCCATTCAGGTCGGCTCGCATACATCGATTGCAAATGACGGAAGTTACAAGCCACGGACAACTCGTCCACCATGCTTCCGTAGCTCAATTTTAGAGGAACCATAACTCCGTTCCTAGAGGGTCTTGTACGATGCCAGGGACATCATTGGAGTCAGCGACGGACCGTTTTTAAGATAGGCACGAACTCAGGGAAACGATTTTGAGGTTGGACTGTGCCTTTAACCCGCTCCGCCCCCTTCTGACGATCCTGTAGCGCGGCGGATGTTTCGATGGCAAATTGCCAAGAAACGCCGCCACGATTGGCCTGATCAATTCGCGCAGATTTCGCCGTTAGCGCGCGCTGACGGAAACTAGCAGAGCCCCTCAGCTCGTCCACGCATAGCCCACGACCGAACACCCCCATTTTTGAGTCGAACTCAAAAATGACATTCATCGTGAATACTGCCTTTATGGCCAAGCCGGACTCAGATAAGGGGAGAAAGGCAAAAACGTTTACTTCTATGTTTGGAAAGAATTTCGCGCTGGGCTTAATGGCATCTATGTGCATGATCGCTCAGAACCGACTGCGAGCGGAGTTATGGCCTTTTGAAATATTTCAATTTGGACAGCGGTGTCTTCGTGGACGAGTTACCTCAGGCCCGTTTCTTCTCGTCATTCGCAGCCATCTCACTGGATCAGATCACAAAATAAAGCTAGACCGCTAACAAATGGAAGAACAGAGATTTTGATTAACACGTAAGAGACCGTGCGCTTCACGGCCAATCAATTCAGTATTTTAGTTATGAATGAACTAGTATAAGCGAATCTTGAGGTGCCTCATGTCTTCCCGAAGTTCTTCCTACTACGGGTCTTCCAGGTACAATTAAATAAAATCTTATTTTTTTGAAGAAACGACTAAAAATCGCGTTTATGGGATGGGTTGCACACACGGTGTGGGCAATCCATTGCGCGTGTCGTCCCTATTGAGATAGAAAACTTTTCCGTAGGCGTAGCTCTTCTTTCTAAGGGTCGTGGCCGACTTTTGTCTCGCTTTCTCTCGCCCATATAAAGGCAGCACACACGCTCGTTAACGTGTTTGAGATAACTATTGAAATAGAACCGTATGGCTCAGAACACAACGCCTACGCATTTTGAAACATCAAAAACTACCCAGAATGCCGCTACACGAGTAAGAAGCTGGCCCCGCCCCTGTATCTGCTCCCCCTGTATTTGCTGTTCTCCTTCAAAATAGGGGTGCCGGGCCGTTCCCACGGTTGTCGATACATGTGGGTGGTACAATAAGTGCAATAAGTAAACCACACACATCGAGAACGGTGGAAATGATCCAGCTCCCCTGTTTTGGAGGAGGATAGCAAATTCAGGGAGCGGGCAAATACAGGCGCAGGGCCAACTTCTTACTTGTGCAAGGACATTGTATGTCGTTTTTGACGGTTAAAAATGCGTAGGCTTTGTGTTCTGAGCCATACAGTTCTACTTCCGTAGTTATTACAAGCACGTTTACGAGCGTGTATGCTGCCTTTAAGCCAATTGAGGTCTCGCGCTTGGCAGGGTTGCTATACACCCCGGCCGAACCAAACTATCAAAAATTATTCCTGGAGCTGGACTGTGTCTTTAAAAACATCGTTCGCAGAAACTTTCGAATTTCACACCTTTCTGTACAAATGTGACTTTCTGAACAAAACTCGAATCAAGGGAGAAAAAGCCGTTTCAAAGCTGACACACTTTGGATTCAAACGGCTTCGGTGAGTAGGTGACGTGAGCGATCAGGCTGATTTTTGTGATTAGCGCGGCGGTCAACGTGTTCATTAGGGGTCGTTTATACTTTCGCCGCCGAGCGGCGCGGCGAAGTGCAACCCTACGGTATTGTTCACGCGGCGCCGCACAATCAATATTATAGAATTGCACTTCGCCGCGCCGTTCGGCGGTGGAAGTATAAACGACTCCTTAGGGGCCAAATAGAGTTCCGCCGCTGAAAGGCGCGGCAGCATGCAATGGAGGAGAATCGGTCGTGCGGCACCGCATGATTGATACTACTCCATTGCATACTGTCGCGTCTTTGGGACTCTATTTGGCCCCTAACACACGAGCACCTCTCTTAATGCAGGAGCCAGCCGATCGTAGCATCACGCCTGTGCTCGCTCGGGCTCACTCATTAGGGGCTTGCTTCTTTATTATCAAAACAATTGAAGGTGCGGAACGTCGTAAGCTTCTACTACTTAGCAAGAAGATCACATTTATTCAGGAAAAGAGCAAGAGAAAACTATCGCGAACGGTGCCTCAAGGGTTGGTGGGCATACTCAGGCAAGCCTGGGCGTCGACAACAGGTGGATCCGCCCACCATGAGTTACCGCTGGCCAACAAACCAATATTCGGTGGGCCTGTTGCCGCTAGTTATGATCTGGTTGATGTCGAGCTGTTGAAGGGCTAGCGTTTTTGCGCTCTAGAGAAGAGGGAAGTGTACAACGCAACTTTCCGTGCCGGCCGCGACGCGTGTCGGTGTGCGGGCCGCGACGCGTGTCGGTGTACCGGCCGCGACGCGTGTAAGTGTGCGGGCCGCGACGCGTGTCGGTGTACCGGCCGCGACGCGTGTAAGTGTGCCGGTCGCGACGCGTTTCGGTGTGCCGCTCGCGACGGGTGTCGGTGTGAAGTAGTTTCTGGGATAGATGAAACAGTCCTGCAGGAATTGAACTGCTGCTAAATAGGCCCCAAGTGTAAACAACCCCACAACAGGCGGACGTCGCTGGGCAACGGGCAGGTCTCAGGCTGACAATGCGTGCGATGTGAGTTGTCAACAGGAAGCGGTTTATGAGATGACAACTTATCAACCTCTTGTCCACGCCCCAGTTTGCCTGAGAAAGTATTGTGCTAAAAGGCACGCAACGTGACCACTAGGTGCTGGCGAAATTCGGAATGCAGTACCCTCTACAAATACCATAGATTTTACAAAGTTATTGTCTAAATGGTTCGTCGCACCAGCGCAAACTGTGTCTTGTGATTGTGTACTTGTTGGTTATTTTAACATATATATTGCGTGTAACTCGATCGGTGTACCTGATAAAGCAAATAAATTTAACTATCAAAAATTCCCCGAAATCTGATCCTCTGAAATTGCAAAATATACCTCATATTCATGTTCAGCGGCCCAAACAACACTATGTAACTAATTTTCACTTTTTTCTGTTCGAAAGCTCGTTGTTTTCTGTGAAAATAGGGAGACTTTTGTTCATTTTCGGCATTGTGATCAGGTAAAAACAAAAAATGCACAAGGAATAGACAAATACAGTCGGAAACCACTCAACAAGGTTCCAAATTATGTAGATTCTCTAGATTTACGGAATCATTCTCTCGAAGTTGCACCCAAATTTAGTCCCCCCTCGTGCTTTCGTTATACTGTCCTTGGTAACGACGTTCAAAGTCCAATATACCAGGTTGTCCAATAATTCTTGTCCGAAAATATCACAATTTTTAATTTTTTTCAACCTTATTGAAAAACAAGTCTAATCAACAATATAATCAGCACAGTTATCCACAACAGCGGCCCATCGATTGGGCGGGTCGCCGATGCCTTTCGCCCAGAACTCCGGGGGCTGCGTCTCGAAGAAGTCCGCGATGTCGGATTTGAGGTTGTCGAAGTTGGTGAATTTTCTTCCGGCCAAATGGTGTTTCAGCGGGCGGAACAAGTGGTAGTCGGAGGGGGCGAGGTCCGGGGAATACGGCGGATGGGCAATCGCCTCCCAGCCCAGCGTCGCCACCTTCTGCTGGGTATCCTTCGCCACGTGGGGGGGGGGAGTTGTCCTGCAGCAGGTGGACCGAGGCCCGTCGGGGACGCTTTTCTCGGATGGCGGCGGCTAGTTTCTCGAGCTGATCGGTGTAGATGGAGGCGGTGACCGTCCTGCCTTGCGGGAGCAGCTCGAAGTACAGCATGCCCTTGGTGTCCCACCAGCAGCAGAGCATGATCTTCAGCGGGTGCAGGTCGGCTTTCGGCGTCGTCGGCGGCTCTTTTCCGCGCGGGATCCAGACGGCACGGTGGGCGACGTTGTCGTAGAGGACCCAGCTCTCATCCCCAGTGACCAGGTCCTCGAGAAACTCCTTGCGATGCGGACGAAGGAGGAGGGACTGGCAGACGGCCACGCGGCTCTGCTTGTTGGCGTCCGTCAGACGGTGGGGGATCCAACGGGCCAGAACTTTGTGGTAGCAGAGTAAGTTGAGTCGATTGTGGAGGGTGGACTTGCTACAGTCGAGCGTCGTCACCAGTTCACGAATGGTGGCTTCCGGCTTCTCCTTGATACAGCGACGGACTTCGTTATCCTCCACCGTAGAAGGCCCCCCCCCCCCCACTGTGCTCCCTGTCCTCGAGGCTCGTGTCGCCGCTCTCGAAACGAATGAACCAGCGGATCACTGTGCGTTGGGACACTGCATCCTCCTAGCACGCTCTGCAGGTGTTGGCGACCGCGGTGCCCGTGTCGTTGCCCAGCAGCCACTAGTAGTACACTAACGTACGAATTCGACCTTGGTCCATTTTAGCTTGTACTGGTTGGTAGACGCGGCGAATGCGCCTTATATACCCCTAGCGTAGAACTTTGGAGAACCTTCTAGAAGGCTCTTACACTTGCCTGATATTATAACACTTCTAAGGAAAATTATAGAATTTTGAAAATTTTCGGACGGGAGTTATTGTACAGCATGGCATCTTGATGAAAGGGCTCGCCTTGCTCGTTGAATTTGTCAAGCAGTGAATCAATGATATGGACTTTCAGAGACATTCTGCATCCCATGTTGGCGTCATTCTTTATGAGAGTGCACCAACTCCACATAGCTTTTAGCTTTGTGATCACCTAGGAAGCCGTGAACTGCAACGAAACTGCTCCAAGTCGCTTTGACTTTAGCCTCGAACAGGGTCGTTACCAAGGACGGTATAACGAAACATGATGAGGGACTACATTTGGGTGCAACTTCGAGAGAGTGGTTGACAGTACAATTGTAAATCTGGAAAATCTACACATTTCTGAACCTTGTTGAGTGCTTTCCGACTGTGTTTGTCTATTCCTCGTGCACTTCTTGCTCTGACCTGTTCATAACGCCGAAAGTGAACAAAAACCTTTCTATTTTCACAAAAAAAAACGTGTTTTCTTCGTGCTGTTGTAGGATGAGCGAAGTTTGTTCTCAATAAAGTCATTTTTTCACATACCTTGGGTGTAAGCATTTAAAATATAACACTTAGAAGCCAGGAGCAAAAATCGTGTTACATAGTGTAATGGTGCTAGGCGTTTTTGACAGCCTTTTTTTGAGCCTACCTAGTCCAGGATTAGCAAAATCAAAAAAGAGTCTATAGAACATCATTGGCCAAAAACACAAACGCTCAGAAAATTTCTATGAGGTCGAATACATATGAGTTCCGCTTCCAAATTTTTTGGACTACGGCAAGTTTGGGTGGGTTCGATTTGATCAGGGAATTTAGCCCTATTTACTTGCGTGACCTGCGGCAAAAAAAGCTGAGAAACTGCTATGCTTCTCTGGGCCAAATTCAGGTCCGCAATTGCGTCTCCGCACGCTTTGCGGCCGCACGCGCTCGACTCTCTCGAATTTCCAGAGCCAAAGCCGACTCGATATGGTTTTTTTGAACAATTTTTTCTGATTTTGTTCAGTTTTAAGCTTCTAAAACCCACTAAGAGTCAAAAGATCGGCGGCTGTGGTGCTGGAAGATCTTCCGACTCAAAAGCGCGCGGCCGCGAAGCGTGTCGAAACGCAATTGCGGACCGGAATTCGGCCCAGAGAAGCACACTAATTGAGGTCAAGCACTCGGACCGGGCTGCGCACCCTACATCACTACAGTTGACCAGCAGATAATTACTATATATTGCTCTTTTTTCCGAATGAAGTTCTACCCTCAGGTAGTACTAAACTGTACATCTCCAATCAAAATAGTTCACAGCATGTATGAACAACGCGGTTTTGTCCGTCGGATCGGTGTTCCCTGGTGAACTGATACTTTGCGTTCCTTGTTGTGCGTTGACGCAAATTAGCTGCACGTATCTTTGATTTAAGGGTGAAATTTACTGCCGTTGATCGCGTGCTTGCGCGCGCGTATGCTGCGTCTCCTTCTCTTCCGCACTTTCTCGCTGACCTTCCCCTCGCTCCGCACAAGCAAGCGAAAGAACAAACTATACCTGCATTCAGAACAAGAGAGGTGATATAACCTATGCGCACCGAGTTTGCGACAACGCATACCGATCTGACGAATACTTCCGCATAAACTGTACGTTTCTTGCATCGAAACTTTAAGGCACCGTCCGAGCTCGTGGGTAAAACTTGACAAAATTTTCCGACCGCTGTGGCTAGCTAGTTTGTCGATCGCGGGATCTCAAATTTTGAGAATAAGCGAGAAAACATCTCAGGCACCAGTTCGATTCGACCGATGGCCGAAACGTTTTTTTCTGCCACGTCGGGGCGAACGGGAGACGTTTCGGCAAAGCTCCGCCTTCCCGTTTTCCATGAGAGAAACGGGAGACGTTCGCGCACGTAATAATCAATCAGCTCGATTGGACCGGCAGCGAAACGGAACATTGTGAAACTTGGGAGGGGTTGCCAACACATTTTGAACAGATGCAGCTGTCACTGGCTTCTCTTGTCTCCTGCAATACGAAATGTGCTCAAATCCTTCAAAAAAGAATTGTTCACTATTTTCTCTTTCTACCGTTAGCCGTCATTTTCTTGAAACATGTTTTCCAACTTCTGTTGCTCCTTGATGTAAGAAATCACGAAATAAGCGGAGAGTAATCGAACATCAGGGTGCAGGTCTACGGGGTGTGAAGCATGGCAATTTCGCTCAGACTCCCCACCAGGGGTGTGCTCTTGCCGTTTACCGCCTTACCAATTTACAGGTCGTTTTCGGTAATTTTTGACTTACCCATTTGCCGATTTGATCCCGAAATTTATCGAAATTTTTACCTATCAAACTTCAGCAGCTTTTTTTGCTAAATCGAACCATTTCTCGCCTTAATTGCATGAATAAATCCTTTTTCGACCCGCATAAGGGACCGAATAGAGTCCTGCCGCTGAAAGTCCTGCAGCGACGGATCTCCATTTGGCCCCTAAAACCACCTTTTTCAGCATTCTCACACTAGTGATTTCCGTGTATTTCTTTCATGGAACTTTTCATGTTTCCTTTTGGTGTTCTAGCGTTTGGCTTTTCAAAAAAAAGAACTTGATAATTTCATTAGTGCGAAGTCATTCTCTTCTATCAGGGCGGTTATAAGTATGATTTGAGATCAATCCATTCCAGCCAGAAAAAATACTTTCGTGCATCAGAAAAGCGGAAAAAATGTACTCCTGACCAGGTTTAAAGGCAGGGCCGCGTTGAAAAAATCTTGAGTTTTTTTCTGAAAAAAAGATCCAGATCTGTTCCTTAATGTAGCGAAAATTTTGAAAGGTTTGCTGCAGGTGTCAAAGCTAATCAAAACGTCCTGTAAATTTCGGCATTACACCCTTCTAAACTGGTGCTCGACAACCAAATGACAAGTTTTCGTGAATGCTACTTGCACTTCAAATGGTAGGTGCTGGGTAGAAAAGAGAGACCGTGTTTTGAAATAGCTGTGAGCTCTATCACTCTTGAAATTAGGACCTTTCATATTTTGCTCACCAGTTTCTTGCTGATTTTTTCCAATACTGTTGTCAAGAAGAATAATCAAAGTGGTCCTCTATCCGGTGTATATAAAACTTTCCACAGCGAACCCCGTCTCAAAAACCAAAGAATTATTGAGAATCGAGCACTCCGGGACGTCATTTCTTCTATTAAATTGACATTGCGTTGTTAGGACTCAGAGATTAAGAGGTCTGTCGGCATAGACATTAGTGATACTTTGCGTTTCCTAATGGAGGTTGGGGCAAATTCGGTGCACCTATGTGATAGCATATGGCACCGAGTTTGCACCAACCTTTATTAGGGAACACAAAGTATCACTAGGATCCATGCGGACTTTACAATTGTGATACTCATCTTATGGTGCAATGCAACAGCCGTTGCCACAAGTGCGGACCGGAGTGTGGTTGCGAGAACAACAGTACATAATCTCAAATATGAATAAAAGCCTACTACTCGGAGTGTGTGTCAGTCGATTTTTGTCATTTTTTTCGGTGAGAAAAGAGGCAATATGGGTAAGCGAGGAAACCCCGAGCTCTTCGCTTTTGTTCAGTGCTAAATTTGCCGTTTTGCGCTATTTCTGTACATGGGATTTGACCCATGGTGAGAACGCAGTGAACTGCACCATTTTCGCCCTAATTGTTCTTTGGCCGGCATCGCGAGTCGACCGCGTCGTTTTGAGCTTGTTCCCATCATGGGGAAGTGGTCGGAAGAAATTAGCACCCGAGTGAAAATTTCACCCATTGAGAGGCCCCAGCAACCCCCCCCCCTCAGTGCGCAGTTGTGGCCTTCAGGCACCGCTAAGTATTCCTCACTTCCGCACTGCCGTTCAGTCCGCAAAGTGCGCTTGATTGCGAAATCGTGCTGCAGCGCGGTTGCGAGTCTCCTCAGACAGGGATGTGGGATCACCCGGGCATTGGGATCACCCGGGCACCAAAGGCCAAAAGCGCCCGGGTGATCCCACATCCTTGTCTGAGGATGTTCGCAACCGCGCCGCAGCAAGATTTCGCAATCCGGGTGCACTTTGCGGACTGAACGGAAGTGCGGAGGTGAACTGTATGTTGTGCTCACCGCCCAAAACTACCCACTGAGGTAACTTTGGGTGAAGGCACATTTTCTGAATTTAGTGCAGACTGATAGCGTTTTGGACTTGGACGGATTTTCGATTGGCTGTTTATTTATTCCAATTACAAGGCCCTGGTATCGTGTTTTTCCAGATTTAACTTGAAATCCTCCCAGGTGGATTATTTGGGGCGTTGATCACACATCTGTGGTTTATTTGTCGATTTTCCGAAGTTTTCGACTAGATTCGTTCAAATCTTCCCATCGTGGAAAAAATTTATGGCGAATCGCGACTTTTGATTTTTTTCGATTTCCGGAGTGCTACGATAGATTTGGCTCAAATTGTTTCTCTGAAGGTTATTTCGAGTGCTCAGCACGAATCTGAGGTCCGTTCATTGATTTTCGGCAGATTACGGTAGATTACGTATGGGTGTTCCGTAGTTCGATCAAAGTCTCACATTTGACTCAAAATTTGTATGAGGGGGTTATGCGGGGTGGTGAATACGGATTTAGTGTCCTGTTGTCGATTTTCGAAATACTAAGGTAGGTTTTGCCGCCTAAATGGCATGGCACCTACCCTAACCTTTAACAAACTTCAGAATTCCGACAAACGGACTCCAGATTCGTGCTCAGCACCCTAGACAATCCCTGCATACAAGCTTCAAGCCGAATCCGAAAATTTTTGCAAAACACCCTGAAAATTTCATAGGGCCGCCCCTTACCTTGCCCCTAGGCCTTGACGAACACGTATCTTTTTCAGAGTGGCTTTAGGCAGCTGCGAAGATATTAATCGAAATCTATGCCAAAAACAGTTCTAGAAATTTACATTTCATCCGGAATAGCCAGGCTGACAAAAAATAGTTCCCTTGTTAGTCCCGGCACGATTCACCTTTTTCCAGCACGATTATCATAGTTTTGCATGATGCAAGAGCGGTAATCCGCATTTGCGGCCTTAAGTTAGCTCCTAAAACGACAGTATGAGAAGAAAAACAGGGCAAGAGTGAACAAAAGCTCTGAACTATAAATCAATGGAAACGATTCACTAGAAAACTGATTGTCGAGTGTTAATAAGTCCAAGTATTTGTTGAAGTGTAGGATCCTCATGGTCAAAACCAGGATGATGACGTCGGTATCTTGTTAGCATCGATTCTACGCCCTACCCCCTTCATAGCGGTCACCGCGAGGATGTCATGCTTGACTTTTCGAGCATGGTGGCAAAACCATATAACCACCATGCTCCGAAAATCAAGGATGACGTCATTGCGATGACAGCTATAAAGGGTATAAGACGTAGAATAGATGGCAACAAGATGATGACGTCATCATCTTACTGGAAACCCTGCTGTGAAAGGTGGACCGACGCACGATCCACGGAGTAGTTACGAAATCACCGAGACTGCAGTCCCGGCTATGACAGGTGGACCGATGTCATTCCCGAAACGAACGAGCCACGTTTCGGGTTGACCCCGCCTCTTTTTTCGTTTCGAGCGAGAGCGGTTCAACGGTCCAACCTTGTTCTGACGGCGCTCGAATCGAACCGGTGCCTGAGATGGTGACCCATTTCCTCCGCCCCCAAATCAGCACCTATTCGCTCAGCCCATTTTGGGGTTTTCGGTCTCAATAGGACGAGACGCGTGGTGGATTTTAATCAAAAATCGATGTACTTGCCTTTGCTATCGGTCCAGCTCTATATTATGGTTTGCTCCAAAGATAACAGCATTTTTTTTTCGATTGAACATTTTTTGAGGGGTCATAACACCGTCCGCCGCGGGTTCCGAGCGATTCTGAAGACACTACTGAGATCAGCTCAAAATTCTCTCTGGACTAAGCAGAAGAGCTGGAAGACGATTTCGAGGTTGGATTCTGCCCTTAAGATAATAAAACTTTAAAGGCAGTGTTCACGATAAATTTCACTTCCGATATCTCCACGGTTCACGAAAGGTCTGGTGCCCTATATAGAGGGGCATGCTTGAAAAAGACACGAAAGACGCGTTTTTGAGTAAAAATAGGCCCTCTCTTGTTTACGTTGATTTTTGAGCGTGGAGGAATTGACCGCTAGAAGGGTGATACCTATCAGTGCAATGAAGCAAACAGCTCACTTATCAGCACTTCCTTCACTTGATCATTTCTATAATCTGAGTCTTCAGTTGTTCCTTTCGAGGGGCGGTTCTGGGGCACGGGGCGTGTCTGGGGCACCAAAACGCTTGTTTGCAGCCGTCATTTTGCAGCTCCTGGCTCGTTTTCTACCGTTCTTTCGACACTGGGAGCCTAGGATACTTCTCGCCTATCATTTTACTGTCGAAACTCAACGAGGATGATCATCGTTAACGCTGCCTTTAAGAAAACTTAGAAGACTAACCTGTGTATAACTACTAGCCACCAAAATGTCAAACAGAAGAATAGTATGGAGGCCGCAGCCAAAAACGTAGCCGTAAGCCGGATTACTGAAAACTGAGGTAGTCAAATGCGAAGGGTTGGGAGAGTGGTAGTATATGCACCAGGGTGATTCGTAGGCGCATTGACCACCATAGCTTCGTTGGGTGGAGCCATGTACTCCACCAACCCTCACCTCTGGGCAGGTGAGGGGGGGGGAACCTTCACCATTGGAAAAACCGGTGACAACCTGTGAAACGCCCCGAAAAAGAATGAAAGTGACCCAAAACTCATGCAAGTCATTTTCAAGATTGGGTGGGTGTCAGTGCTGGTTTTCCGGCCTGAACTTTCTTGTGTTTTTTGTGTGCTTCACCTTTGGTGAAGGCTGTTTCCGAAATCTCGATGGAATTCTGCGTCAACTAGTGTTTCCTGTTCGGAAAAATAGTTTCTCGATCCCTCAGCCTAATTCATTTTACGAAACACCGCTTTTTCGCCTATAACTCTTTAACCTGGTGAAGGTTGGTGTCGAAATCTACGTTAAATTTCGCGTCGATTGATATAACGGGTTCGTAGGCTTCATAGGCCAGCCAGGTCGGCGGAGCCGAGCCTCGTTGTTGGCTCCAGCAGAACTCTGCGTCTCTCATCGAAACCATAGAGGCGAGAAGGCGAGAGCATCCTATGGAGATAACTATGGAGCTTGGCTCCACCGACGTGGCTGGCTTATGGGGTAACAAAGTTAGGAACGCGAATCACCGTTCGACGCAGAATTTTACGTAGACTCCAAAGACAACATTCACCAAAACTCTACCTTTAACGGTTAGAGAGTTATAAGCGATAAACTGGTATTTCGTAAAATGAATTAGGCTGAAGGATCGAGAAAATATTCTTCTAGACTGTAAACACCAGTCGGAGCAGAATTCTTCAAAATTCCAGTAAGAACCTTCACCAAAGGTCTATCTTTAAGCCCAAAAAAAGTTATGGACGAAACACCGATAGTTTCAGACCAAGAAATGCACTTTATAAACTGAAATCGGCTGGAAGAGCGGGAACGTATTTTTCGGAACTGAAGATGCTTTTTATGCAGAATTTTTTAGGGATTTCGAAAACAACCTTCACCAAAGGGCTATCTTCTAGTGTAAAAAAGTTATGGATGAAAAACTGATTGCTTTTGGTGAAAGAAACGTTATTTGATAAATTGAAATCGGCTGAGAGATTGGAAACGTATTTTTCTCAAATTGAAAACATTGTTCAACGCAAAATTTCATGAACATTTTGGAAACAGCTTCTTTCAAAGATCCATATTGAAGGGCAAAATAGTTTTGAGCGAAGAACGGGTAGTTTTTCAAAAATGGCTTGGCAAATTTTCCGAAGAACTTTGGCTCCAAGAGAGCTCAAAGGAAATTTTTCATGACCTAGGCAGATCATTTCAGTGTAAATAGTGGATCCCTAAAAGAGATCACTTAACAAAAAAAAATATTTTTAAAAAACAAAAATATATTGAATGCAAGAAAACGAGGAAGAAGGAAACATCAAATTTTGAAGTTGCAAGTCTATACTCTGAGAGAACTGGCCGCAATCGCCCCGCAATCGTACCGCAATCGTGCCTCAGCGGCCCCGGCCGGAGCCGCAGAGGCACGATTGCGGTACGACTGCGGGGCGATTGCGGGCAGCCACGAGCTTGCCGCAATAGGCTCGCAATCGTACCGAAATAGCGCCTTCGTCTCAGCTTTGGCGATCCTGCTGAGCCTATACCTTTGTTTCCAAGCCGTTTCTGCTATCACCAAGCCATTATTGGCCACGTCTTCTTGATTCTTACACAATCTCTACTGTATAAAGTATCTTCCCGTGGCCCATAGATCTAATGCACTTTCAGTAGCATTGTCCACAGACTTGACGCCAAAGAATCGGCTGCCCAAACCACGAACACGTGCTATGTAACATCGGCGTGAATTCTGAAGAGACTTTGCGTTCCCCATTTGAGGTTGGCGCAAACTCGGTGCACCTATGTTATAGCATATGGCACCGAGTTTGCGCCAACCTTCGACAGTGAACGCGAAGTCTCTTCCGGGTCCATGCCGACGTTAGTTACGTTGGCACTATACAATACCGCGCGTATCTTTTGGTCATCCGGCGCGCTAGGGCGCCGGAGCGCGCCGTTTGGCGTCGTTTCTCTATAACTCGGTTCAAAGTTATTTATTTCGTAGATAAACGTCAGATTTGAAATAAGCATGGAAAATGCAACCTAGTGAACGTACATATTTTTTAAAAATCTCATATGAGAGATTTTGGGTTACGGTAGCTATACAATGTTTCCTGTGTCCAAAAGGATTTTCGATTGAGAGTAGTAGTTTATGGTTTTTCAACGTTTCCTCGTATTTTTCACATTCGTATACTGTTTTTCAACCTCTAAATTTCTTTTGGAGCGCTCTGTCACCAACCTAGCCAAGACATTTCTATACAAAAACCACTATTGCAAACCATGCATACCTATATGGATGTGAAAGTTATCAAAAAACGAATTTCCGCTATATTGTTGAGTATATTTGGCAAAAAAAGCAACACTTCATTTAGAATTTAGTTCAGAAGAAGTAAGTCCGACATGGCGTTCTGAAAATGAGTAAATTTTTTTTGTCTTCGGATCTAAAAAAGGCAGGTTCCATGGCAAATTTTACCAGGCATGTGAAAATCACAGCAATGCAATTCTTGCCCTTTTTAATTTCATGACGAAATCAGGTTCAAAATCAGGTAGTGTATGGAATTTTTTCGAAAAATCAACAAGTGAGAATATTTTCAATACGAGTGAATCCGCTATTTCTTCGGCCCCCAATTAGACTAGCCGCTAAGGTCTCATCAGCGACCTTTGCGTAGAGCCATGTTTAGAATGCTCTCGCTATACTTAGTATCCGAATCACTCCATTTCGGATACCCGACCGGTGCCTCCCAACGACGATATAGTAACTGGAGATTCGTTTTCATATTTTTATTAATTGTGGTGCGCGCAAAGCGCGCACCAAGATTTGGATTTGATCTCTTCCCGCGCGGATGCCCTACAATGAGATCACCTATTCATACCGTCACCAGAGGTATGAGCTGTAATCCATTCGATGCGCTGCAAAAAATTACATATGCGTGCAACTTTTCATCCTAACTGGTCCCCGCTTTCTAAAGTTATGACCTCTCAAAGTACGCAAAAACGTTCTCCACCAGTCGAAAGTCGAATTCCATTTTCTTGGAAGGCGTGGACCAAATCGCTCGAAAATTCGTGACTAGAGGTAATCGGCCACGGGAATGCCGAAAATAACTGGCAGAACTCACCATAATGACGTCCGGGCCCCTAACGGGCGGTTCAAACTCGGAAGCCGGCCCCACAAGATTAGTTTATGAAAATGATGGGTTTTTTCGTTATCAGTCATTGTTTTCTTAGACTCCATATAAACACCTTGCTGTCTAGGGTGGTGTACTTTGAACGTCCGGCTCGGAAGAGGACGCTGTGCGGGATGGATGTTCTTGAGCGCGGTGTGTATTCGTTCCATGCGCACCATTGATAAGAAGGCGTCGCAGGGTGTGCTGAAGTGTTGGTTGACTATGCGAGACCGCAGTACGAGTATGCAGGACGTCATGGAACCTGCGCAGGACCCCAGTAGGGGTGTGCAAGACGTCGTAGAATGTGTGCAGGACTTCAGTAGGAGTGTGCAGGACATCAAGGAACTTGTGCAGGACCCCAGTAAGGGTGTGCAGGACGTAGTAGAATGTGTGCAGGACCCAAGTAGAAGTGTGCAGGACAACATGGAACCTGTGCAGGACCCCAGTAGGGGTGTGCAAGACGTCGTAGAATGTGTGCAGGACTTCAGTAGGAGTGTGCAGGACATTATGAGACCTGTGCAGTACCCCAGTAGGGGTGTGCAGGACGTCGTAGAATGTGTGCAGGACATCAGTAGGAGTGTGCAGGACATCAAGGAACTTGTGCAGGACCCCAGTAAGGGTGTGCAGGACGTAGTAGAATGTGTGCAGGACCTCGGTAGGAGTGTGCAGGACATTATGAGACCTGTGCAGGACTTCAGTAGGAGTGTGCAGGACATCAAGGAACTTGTGCAGGACCCCAGTAAGGGTGTGCAGGACGTAGTAGAATGTGTGCAGGACCTAAGTAGAAGTGTGCAGGACAACATGGAACCTGTGCAGGACCCCAGTAGGGGTGTGCAAGACGTCGTAGAATGTGTGCAGGACTTCAGTAGGAGTGTGCAGGACATCATGGAACCTGTGCAGGACCCCAGTAGGGGTGTGCAAGACGTCGTAGAATGTGTGCAGGACTTCAGTAGGAGTGTGCAAGACATCAAGGAACCTGTGCAGGACCCCAGTAAGGGTGTGCAGGACGTAGTAGAATGTGTGCAGGACCTAAGTAGGAGTGCTCAGGACATCATGAAACCTGTGCAGGACCCCAGTAGGGGTGTGCAGGACGTCGATGAATATGTGCAGGACCTCAGTAAAAGTGTGCAGGACATCATGAAGCTTGTGCAGGACCCCTGTAAGGATGAGCAGCACGTCATGGAATGCGTTTAGGACCTTAGTAGGAGTGTGCAGGACATCAAGGGACGTGCGCATGACCTCAGTTTAATGTCCAGGACACCATATGCAAGCCATGCCACCGAATCAACAAGAACGAATGTTAAGTGCGCCAGAACAGGGCTACCGTAATCTCACTCGAGTTGGCTCTAAAATTTTCTAAGTTCTGACTCCGAATTCACTACATCTTCACCACAGGTGGTGCTGTTTTCCTGCTTCGTAGTCCAGGCAGATCCTCAACTGCTGACCTCTGGAGAAGGACGGTGTGTGAATCAAGACACACCGCTCTTCACTTCTTTTATACTTTACCCTTGATCAATTGGGTATCACCAAATTTGTTTACGAGAGCCGAATAACATCATTCCTGAGATTACGGTAGTCCTCTTCTGGCGCACTTAAAGGCAGTGTTCACGATAGAAATCGTTATTCTGTTCTCCCACCTATTTTGAAAACGGCCCCATGTTGATCCCAATGATATCTCTGAAATTGTACAAGACCTTCTGGGAACGGAGTTATGGTCCCTCAAAAATTGAGCTAAGGAAACATGGTGGACGAGTTGTCCGAGGCTTGTAACTTCCGTCTTTTGCAGCCGATGTAAGCCAGCTGACGTGAGTAAAGAGAGTTGAGAATGAAGGGAAGAACGGGGCCATGATTATGAATCATCGCTCATCTCACGATCTCGAGCATTCATTTGTTCACGTCGGTGGGCGTGTGTTGCGCTTTTGGGGTTTGCCTTGCGCTCGAAGTGGCAACTTCGGGCCCTTTTGGAGCGTTTCCTGGCTCGTTTTCGTGCGTTCTTTCGACGTCAACGTTACAATGTGTCCCTCCACTACCCATTCCTAGTGGAAACTGAAACACATTTTCTATCTGCCTTTAACTATCTTTAATAATACTGCCTTTCACTATCGTTCCTGTTCCGAATCAGACATTTGGGCCGGCGCAGACGAGCCATATCAGCATGAACCGTTGACGTTTGGCTAGAGCGGCTGGCCTTGGGTCTATCCTAGACGTGGTGGGGCCACCCAAGATTTACTCATAGAAATGATGAAAAACTCTGATAAAAGATGCCTGTTATTGCGCTTTCGCTCCAGCCGCAAAGCGGCTGGAGAGGTTTGGTTTTGCCTAGGCCTTGTGATCACTTGGAAGTTTATAAAATAGTTTATAGAATCTTTGAAACAAAATTTCTGAAGATTTCCTTCTGGATATAAGCGAACGGTTTCGGGCTCCTGATGACGTCATCTGGACATTGTGAAAAGTGCTTCGGGATTGTGATGACGTCATCTGGACATCGTGAAAAGTGCTTCCGAATTCTGATGACGTCCTCTGGACATCGTGAAAAGTGCTTCGGGATTGTGATGACGTCATCTGGACATCGTGAAAAGTGCTTCCGAATTCTGATGACGTCATCTGGACATCGTGAAAAGTGCTTCCGAATTCTGATGACGTCATCTGGACATCGTGAAAAGTGCTTCCGAATTCTGATGACGTCATCTGGACATCGTGAAAAGTGCTTCCGAATTCTGATGACGTCATCGGGACATCGCGAAAAGTGCTTCGGGCTCCTGGTGACGTCATCGGTACATCGCGAAAAGTGCTTCGGGCTTCTGATGACGTCATCGGGACATCGCGAAAAGTGCTTCGGGCTTCTGATGACGTCATCGGGACATCGCGAAAAGTGCTTCGGGCTTCTGATGACGTTATCGGGACGTCGTGAAAAGTGCTTCGGGCTTCTGATGACGTCATCGGTACATCGCGAAAAGTGCTTCGGGCTTCTCATGACGTCATCGGGACATCGCAAAAAGTGCTTCGGGCTTCTGATGACGTTATCGGGACGTCGTGAAAAGTGCTTCGGGCTCCTGATGACGTTATCGGGACGTCGTGAAAAGCGCTTCGAGCTTCTGATGACGTCATCTGGACATCGTGAAAAGTGCTTCCGAATTCTGATGATGTCATCTGGACATCGTGAAAAGTGCTTCCGAATTCTGATGATGTCATCTGGACATCGTGAAAGTGCTTCGGGATTCTGATGACGTCATCTGGACATCGTGAAAAATGCTTCGGGCTTCTGATGACGTCATCGGGACATCGCGAAAAGTGCTTCGGGCTTCTGATGACGTTATCGGGACGTCGTGAAAAGTGCTTTGGGCTTCTCATGACGTTATCGGGACGTCGTGAAAAGCGCTTCGGGCTTCTGATGACGTCATCTGGACATCGTAAAAAGTGCTTCCGAATTCTGATGATGTCATCTGGACATCGTGATAGTGCTTCGGGATTCTGATGACGTCATCTGGACATCGCGAAAAGTGCTTCGGGCTTCTGATGACGTTATCGGAACGTCGTGAAAAGTGCTTCGGGCTTCTGATGACGTCATCGGGACATCGCGAAAAGTGCTTCGGGCTTCTGATGACGTTATCGGAACGTCGTGAAAAGTGCTTCGGGCTTCTGATGACGTCATCGGGACATCGCGAAAGTGCTTCCGGGCTTCTGATGACGTTATCGGGACGTCGTGAAAAAGTGCTTTGGGCTTCTCATGACGTTATCGGGACGTCGTGAAAAGCGCTTCGGGCTTCTGATGACGTCATCTGGACATCGTGAAAAGTGCTTCCGAATTCTGATGATGTCATCTGGACATCGTGAAAGTGCTTCGGGATTCTGATGACGTCATCTGGACATCGTGAAAAATGCTTCGGGCTTCTGATGACGTCATCGGGACATCGCGAAAAGTGCTTCGGGCTTCTGATGACGTTATCGGGACGTCGTGAAAAGTGCTTTGGGCTTCTCATGACGTTATCGGGACGTCGTGAAAAGCGCTTCGGGCTTCTGATGACGTCATCTGGACATCGTGAAAAGTGCTTCCGAATTCTGATGATGTCATCTGGACATCGTGATAGTGCTTCGGGATTCTGATGACGTCATCTGGACATCGCGAAAAGTGCTTCGGGCTTCTGATGACGTTATCGGAACGTCGTGAAAAGTGCTTCGGGCTTCTGATGACGTCATCGGGACATCGCGAAAAGTGCTTCGGGCTTCTGATGACGTTATCGGAACGTCGTGAAAAGTGCTTCGGGCTTCTGATGACGTCATCGGGACATCGCGAAAAGTGCTTCGGGCTTCTGATGACGTTATCGGGACGTCGTGAAAAGTGCTTTGGGCTTCTCATGACGTTATCGGGACGTCGTGAAAAGCGCTTCGGGCTTCTGATGACGTCATCTGGACATCGTGAAAAGTGCTTCCGAATTCTGATGATGCCATCTGGACATCGTGAAAGTGCTTCGGGATTCTGATGACGTCATCTGGACATCGTGAAAAATGCTTCGGGCTTCTGATGACGTCATCGGGACATCGCGAAAAGTGCTTCGGGCTTCTGATGACGTTATCGGGACGTCGTGAAAAGTGCTTTGGGCTTCTCATGACGTTATCGGGACGTCGTGAAAAGTGCTTCGGGCTTCTGATGACGTCATCGGGACATCGCGAAAAGTGCTTCGGGCTTTTGATGATGCCATCTGGACATCGTGAAAGTGCTTCGGGATTCTGATGACGTCATCGGGACATCGCGAAAAGTGCTTCGGGCTTCTGATGACGTCATCGGGACATCGCGAAAAGTGCTGCGGGCTTTTGATGACGTCAACGTGACATCGCGAAAAGTGCTTCGGGCTTCTGATGACGTTATCGGAACGTCGTGAAAAGTGCTTCGGGCTTCTGATGACGTCATCGGGACATCGCGAAAAGTGCTTCGGGCTTCTGATGACGTTATCGGAACATCGTGAAAAGTGCTTCGGGCTTCTGATGACGTCATCGGGACATCGCGAAAAGTGCTTCGGGCTTCTCATGACGTCATCGGGACATCGCGAAAAGTGCTTCGGGCTTCTGATGACGTTATCGGGACGTCGTGAAAAGTGCTTTGGGCTTCTCATGACGTTATCGGGACGTCGTGAAAAGCGCTTCGAGCTTCTGATGACGTCATCTGGACATCGTGAAAAGTGCTTCCGAATTCTGATGATGTCATCTGGACATCGTGAAAAGTGCTTCCGAATTCTGATGATGTCATCTGGACATCGTGAAAAGTGCTTCGGGATTCTGATGACGTCATCTGGACATCGTGAAAAATGCTTCCGAATTCTGATGACGTCATCGGGACATCGCGAAAAGTGCTTCGGGCTTCTGATGACGTTATCGGGACGTCGTGAAATGTGCTTTGGGCTTCTCATGACGTTATCGGGACGTCGTGAAAAGCGCTTCGGGCTTCTGATGACGTCATCGGGACATCGCGAAAAGTGCTTCGGGCTTCTGATGACGTTATCGGAACGTCGTGAAAAGTGCTTCGGGCTTCTGATGACGTCATCGGGACATCGCGAAAAGTGCTTCGGGCTTCTGATGACGTTATCGGAACGTCGTGAAAAGTGCTTTGGGCTTCTCATGACGTTATCGGGACGTCGTGAAAAGCGCTTCGGGCTTCTGATGACGTCATCTGGACATCGTGAAAAGTGCTTCCGAATTCTGATGATGCCATCTGGACATCGTGAAAGTGCTTCGGGATTCTGATGACGTCATCTGGACATCGTGAAAAATGCTTCGGGCTTCTGATGACGTCATCGGGACGTCGTGAAAAGTGCTTTGGGCTTCTCATGACGTTATCGGGACGTCGTGAAAAGCGCTTCGAGCTTCTGATGACGTCATCAGGACGTCGTCAGAAGTGCTTCGGGCTCCTGATGACGTCATCTGGACATCGTGAAAAGTGCTTCCGAATTCTGATGATGTCATCTGGACATCGTGAAAGTGCTTCGGGATTCTGATGACGTCATCTGGACATCGTGAAAAATGCTTCGGGCTTCTGATGATGTCACCTGGACATCGTGATAGTGCTTCGGGATTCTGATGACGTCATCTGGACATCGCGAAAAGTGCTTCGGGCTTCTGATGACGTTATTGGAACGTCGTGAAAAGTGCTTCGGGCTTCTGATGACGTCATCGGGACATCGCGAAAAGTGCTTCGGGCTTCTGATGACGTTATCGGGACGTCGTGAAAAGTGCTTCGGGCTTCTGATGACGTCATCGGGACATCGCGAAAAGTGCTTCGGGCTTCTGATGACTCTATCGGGACATCGTGAAAAGTGCTTCGGGCTTCTGATGACGTCATCGGGACATCGCGAAAAGTGCTTCGGGCTTCTCATGACGTCATCGGGACATCGCGAAAAGTGCTTCGGGCTTCTGATGACGTTATCGGGACGTCGTGAAAAGTGCTTCGGGCTTCTCGCTGACGTTATCGGGACGTCGTGAAAAGCGCTTCGAGCTTCTGATGACGTCATCAGGACGTCGTGAAAAGTGCTTCCGAATTCTGATGACGTCATCTGGTCATCGTGAAAAGTGCTTCCGAATTCTGATGACGTTATCGGGACGTCGTGAAAGTGCTTCGGGATTCTGATGACGTCATCTGGACATCGTGAAAAATGCTTCGGGCTTCTGATGACGTCATCGGGACATCGCGAAAAGTGCTTCGGGCTTCTGATGACGTCATCGGGACGTTGTGAAAAGTGCTTCGGGCTTCTGATGACGTTATCGGGACGTCGTGAAAAGCGCTTCGGGCCTCTGATGACGTCATCGATACATCGCGAAAAGTGCTTCGGGCTTCTGATGACGTTATCGGGACGTCGTGAAAAGTGCTTCGGGCTTCTGATGACGTCATCGGGACATCGCGAAAAGTGCTTCGGGCTTCTGATGACGTTATCGGGACGTCGTGAAAAGTGCTTCGGGCTTCTGATGACGTCATCGGGACGTCGTGAAAAGTGCTTCCGGGCTTCTGATGACGTCATCTGGACATCGTGAAAAGTGCTTCCGAATTCTGATGATGCCATCTGGACATCGTGAAAGTGCTTCGGGATTCTGATGACGTCATCTGGACATCGTGAAAAATGCTTCGGGCTTCTGATGACGTTATCGGGACGTCGCGAAAAGTGCTTCGGGCTTCTGATGACGTTATCGGGACGTCGCGAAAAGTGCTTCGGGCTTCTGATGACGTTATCGGGACGTCGTGAAAGTGCTTCGGGATTCTGATGACGTCATCTGGACATCGTGAAAAGTGCTTCCGAATTCTGATGATGCCATCTGGACATCGTGAAAGTGCTTCGGGATTCTGATGACGTCATCGGGACATCGCGAAAAGTGCTTCGGGCTTCTGATGACGTCATCGGGACATCGCGAAAAGTGCTGCGGGCTTTTGATGACGTCAACGTGACATCGCGAAAAGTGCTTCGGGCTTCTGATGACGTTATCGGAACGTCGTGAAAAGTGCTTCGGGCTTCTGATGACGTCATCGGGACATCGCGAAAAGTGCTTCGGGCTTCTGATGACGTTATCGGGACGTCGTGAAAAGTGCTTCGGGCTCCTGATGACGTCATCTGGACATCGTGAAAAGTGCTTCCGAATTCTGATGACGTCATCTGGACATCGTGAAAGTGCTTCGGGATTCTGATGACGTCATCTGGACATCGTGAAAAGTGCTTCGGGCTTCTGATGACGTTATCGGGACGTCGTGAAAAGTGCTTCGGGCTTCTGATGACGTCATCGGGACATCGCGAAAAGTGCTTCGGGCTTCTGATGACGTTATCGGGACGTCGTGAAAAGTGCTTCGGGCTTCTGATGACGTCATCGGGACATCGCGAAAAGTGCTTCGGGCTTCTGATGACGTCATCGGGACATCGCGAAAAGTGCTTCGGGCTTCTGATGACGTCATCGGGACATCGCGAAAAGTGCTTCGGGCTTCTGATGACGTCATCGGGACATCGCGAAAAGTGCTTCGGGCTTCTGATGACGTCATCGGGACGTTGTGAAAAGTGCTTCGGGCTTCTGATGACGTTATCGGGACGTCGTGAAAAGTGCTTCGGGCTTCTGATGACGTCATTGGGACATCGCGAAAAGTGCTTCGGGCTTCTGATGACGTCATCGGGACATCGCGAAAAGTGCTTCGGGCTTCTGGTGACGTCATCGGGACATCGCGAAAAGTGCTTCGGGCTTCTGATGACGTCATCGGGACATCGCGAAAAGTGCTTCGGGCTTCTGATGACGTCATCGGGACATCGCGAAAAGTGCTTCGGGCTTCTGATGACGTTATCGGGACGTCGTGAAAAGTGCTTCGGGCTTCTGATGACGTCATCTGGACATCGTGAAAAGTGCTTCGGGCTTCTGATGACGTCATCGGGACATCGCGAAGAGTGCTTCGGGCTTTTGATGACGTCATCGTGACATCGTGAAAAGTGCTTCCTGCTTCTGATAACGTCATCGGGACATCGTGAAAAGTGCTTCCAGCTTCTGTAGACGTCATCGGGACGTCGTGAAAAATGCTTCCGGCTTCTGATCACGTCATCGGGACGTCGAGAAAAGTGCTTCGGGCTTCTGATGACGTCATCTGGGCATCGTGAAAAGTGCTTCCGGCTTCTGATGACGTCATCGGGACATCGTGAAAAGTGCTTCCGGCTTCTGATGACGTCTTCGGGACGTCGTGAAAAGTGCTTCGGGCTTCTGGTGACGTCGTTGGGACGGCGTGGAAGTGCTTCGGGCTTCTGATCACGTCATCGGGACATCGTGAAAAGTGCTTCGGGCTTCTGATGACGTCATCTGGACGTCGTGAAAAGTGCTTCCGTCTTCTGATGACGTCATCGGAACGTCGTGAAAAGTGCTTCCGTCTTCTGATGACGTCATCGGGACATCGTGAAAAGTGCTTCCGGCTTCTGATGACGTCATCGGGATATCGCGAAAAGTGCTTCGGGCTTCTGATGACGTCATCGGGACGTCGTGAAAAGTGCTTCGGGCTTCTGATGACGTCATCGGGACGTCGTGAAAAGTGCTTCGGGCTTCTGATGACGTCATCGGGACATCCTGAAAAATGCTTCGGGCTTCTGATGACATCATCGACACGTCGTGAAAAGTGCTTCGGGCTTCTGATGACGTCATCGGTACGTCGCGAAAAGTGCTTCGGGCTTCTGATGACGTCATCGGGATGTCGTGAAAAGTGCTTCGGGCTTCTGATGACGTCATCGGGACGTCGTGAAAAGTGCTTCGGGCTTCTGATGACGTCATCGGGACGTCGTGAAAAGTGCTTCCGGCTTCTGATGACGTCGTCGGGACGTCGTGAAACATGCTTCCGGCTTGTGATGACGTCATCGGGACATCGTGAAAAGTGCTTCCGGCTTCTGATGACGTCATCGGGACATCGTGAAAAGGGCTTCCGGCTTCTGGTGACGTCATCGGGACGTCGTGAAAAGTGCTTCGGGCTTCTGATGACGTCATCTGGACGTCGTGAAAAGTGCTTCCGGGCTTCTGATGACGTCATCTGGACATCGTGAAAAGTGCTTCCGAATTCTGATGACGTCATCTGGACATCGTTAAAGTGCTTCGGGCTTCTGATGACGTCATCGGGACGTCGTGAAAAGTGCTTCGGGATTCTGATGACGTCATCGAGACATCGCGAAAAGTGCTTCGGGCTTCTGATGACGTCATCTGGACATCGCGAAAAGTGCTTCGGGCTTCTGATGACGTCATCGGGACGTCGTGAAAAGTGCTTCGGGCTTCTGATGACGTCATCGAGACATCGCGAAAAGTGCTTCGGGCTTCTGATGACGTCATCGGGACGTCGTGAAAAGTGCTTCGGGCTTCTGATGACGTCATCGGGACGTCGTGAAAAGTGCTTCGGGCTTCTGATGACGTCATCGGGACGTCGTGAAAAGTGCTTCGGGCTTCTGATGACGTCATCGAGACATCGCGAAAAGTGCTTCGGGCTTCTGATGACGTCATCGGGACATCGCGAAAAGTGCTTCGGGCTTCTGATGACGTCATCGGGACGTCGTGAAAAGTGCTTTGGGCTTCTGATGACGTCATCGGGACGTCGTGAAAAGTGCTTTGGGCTTCTGATGACGTCATCGGGACGTCGTGAAAAGTGCTTCGGGCTTCTGATGACGTCATCGGGACGTCGTGAAAAGTGCTTTGGGCTTCTGATGACGTCATCGGGACGTCGTGAAAAGTGCTTCTGGCTTCTGATGACGTCATCGGGACGTCGTGAAAAGTGCTTCGGGGTTCTGATGACGTCTTCGTGACGTCGTGAAAAGTGCTTCCGGGCTTCTGATGACGTCATCGGGACGTCGTGAAAAGTGCATCTGGCTTCTGATGACGTCATCGGGACGTCGTGAAAAGTGCTTCGGGCTTCTGATGACGTCATCGGGACGTCGTGAAAAGTGCTTCGGGCTTCTGATGACGTCATCGGGACGTCGCGAAAAGTGCTTCGGGCTTCTGATGACGTCATCGGGACGTCGTGAAAAGTGCTTCGGGCTTCTGATGACGTCATCGGGACGTCGTGAAAAGTGCATCTGGCTTCTGATGACGTCATCGGGACGTCGCGAAAAGTGCTTCGGGCTTCTGATGACGTCATCGGGACGTCGTGAAAAGTGCTTCGGGCTTCTGATGACGTCATCGGGACGTCGCGAAAAGTGCTTCGGGCTTCTGATGACGTCATCGGGACGTCGTGAAAAGTGCTTCGGGCTTCTGATGACGTCATCGGGACGTCGTGAAAAGTGCTTCGGGCTTCTGATGACGTCATCGGGACGTCGTGAAAAGTGCATCTGGCTTCTGATGACGTCATCGGGACGTCGTGAAAAGTGCATCTGGCTTCTGATGACGTCATCGGGACGTCGTGAAAAGTGCTTCGGGCTTCTGATGACGTCATCGGGACGTCGTGAAAAGTGCTTTGGGCTTCTGATGACGTCATCGGGACGTCGTGAAAAGTGCTTCGGGCTTCTGATGACGTCATCGGGACGTCGTGAAAAGTGCATCTGGCTTCTGATGACGTCATCGGGACGTCGTGAAAAGTGCTTCTGGCTTCTGATGACGTCATCGGGACGTCGTGAAAAGTGCTTCTGGCTTCTGATGACGTCATCGGGACGTCGTGAAAAGTGCTTCGGGCTTCTGATGACGTCATCGGGACGTCGTGAAAAGTGCTTCGGGCTTCTGATGACGTCATCGGGACGTCGTGAAAAGTGCATCTGGCTTCTGATGACGTCATCGGGACGTCGTGAAAAGTGCTTCGGGCTTCTGATGACGTCATCGGGACGTCGTGAAAAGTGCTTCGGGCTTCTGATGACGTCATCGGGACGTCGTGAAAAGTGCTTCTGGCTTCTGATGACGTCATCGGGACGTCTTGAAAAGTGCTTCGGGCTTCTGATGACGTCATCGGGACGTCGTGAAAAGTGCTTCTGGCTTCTGATGACGTCATCGGGACGTCGTGAAAAGTGCTTCTGGCTTCTAATGACGTCATCGGAACGTCGTGAAAAGTGCTTCGGGCTTCTGATGACGTCATCGGGACGTCGTGAAAAGTGCTTCTGGCTTCTGATGACGTCATCGGGACGTCGTGAAAAGTGCTTCTGGCTTCTGATGACGTCATCGGGACGTCGTGAAAAGTGCTTCGGGCTTCTGATGACGTCATCGGGACGTCGTGAAAGTGCTTCTGGCTTCTGATGACGTCATCGGGACGTCGTGAAAAGTGCTTCTGGCTTCTGATGACGTCATCGGGACGTCGTGAAAAGTGCTTCTGGCTTCTGATGACGTCATCGGGACGTCGTGAAAAGTGCTTCTGGCTTCTGATGACGTCATCGGGACGTCGTGAAAAGTGCTTCTGGCTTCTGATGACGTCATCGGGACGTCGTGAAAAGTGCTTCTGGCTTCTGATGACGTCATCGGGACGTCGTGAAAAGTGCTTCTTGCTTCTGATGACGTCATCGGGACGTCGTGAAAAGTGCTTCTGGCTTCTGATGACGTCATCGGGACGTCGTGAAAAGTGCTTCCGGGCTTCTGATGACGTCATCGGGACGTCGTGAAAAGTGCTTCTTGCTTCTGATGACGTCATCGGGACGTCGTGAAAAGTGCTTCTGGCTTCTGATGACGTCATCGGGACGTCGTGAAAAGTGCTTCTGGCTTCTGATGACGTCATCGGGACGTCGTGAAAAGTGCTTCCTGGCTTCTGATGACGTCATCGGGACGTCTTGAAAAGAGCTTCGGGCTTCTGATGACGTCATCGGGACGTCGTGAAAAGTGCTTCTGGCCTCTGATAACGTCATCGGGACGTCGTGAAAAGTGCTTCGGGCTTCTGATGACGTCATCGGGACGTCGTGAAAAGTGCTTCTGGCTTCTGATGACGTCATCGGGACGTCGTGAAAAGTGCTTCTGGCTTCTGATGACGTCATCGGGACGTCGTGAAAAGTGCTTCTGGCTTCTGATGACGTCATCGGGACGTCGTGAAAAGTGCTTCTGGCTTCTGATGACGTCATCGGGACGTCGTGAAAAGTGCTTCTGGCTTCTGATGACGTCATCGGGACGTCGTGAAAAGTGCTTCTGGCTTCTGATGACGTCATCGGGACGTCGTGAAAGTGCTTCTGGCTTCTGATGACGTCATCGGGACGTCGTGAAAAGTGCTTCTGGCTTCTGATGACGTCATCGGGACGTCGTGAAAAGTGCTTCTGGCTTCTGATGACGTCATCGGGACGTCGTGAAAAGTGCTTCTGGCTTCTGATGACGTCATCGGGACGTCGTGAAAAGTGCTTCTGGCTTCTGATGACGTCATCGGGACGTCGTGAAAAGTGCTTCTGGCTTCTGATGACGTCATCGGGACGTTGTGAAAAGTGCTTCTGGCTTCTGATGACGTCATCGGGACGTCGTGAAAAGTGCTTCTGGCTTCTGATGACGTCATCGGGACGTCGTGAAAAGTGCTTCTGGCTTCTGATGACGTCATCGGGACGTCGTGAAAAGTGCTTCTGGCTTCTGATGACGTCATCGGGACGTTGTGAAAAGTGCTTCTGGCTTCTGATGACGTCATCGGGACGTCGTGGAAAGTGCTTCTGGCTTCTGATGACGTCATCGGGACGTTGTGAAAAGTGCTTCTGGCTTCTGATGACGTCATTGGGACGTGGTGAAAAGTGCTTCTGGCTTCTGATGTGGTTATCGGGACGTCGTGAAAAGTGCTTCTGGCTTCTAATGACGTCATCAGGACGTCGTGAAAAGTGCTTCTGGCTTCTGATGACGTCATCGGGACGTCTTGAAAAGTGCTTCGGGTTTCTGATGACGTCATCGGGACGTCGTGAAAAGTGCTTCTGGTTTCTGATGACGTCATCGGGACGTCGTGAAAAGTGCTTCTGGCTTCTGATGACGTCATCGGGACGTCGTGAAAAGTGCTTCTGGCTTCTGATGACGTCATCGGGACGTCGTGAAAAGTGCTTCGGGCTTCTGATGACGTCATCGGGACGTCGTGAAAAGTGCTTCGGGCTTCTGATGACGTCATCGGGACGTCGTGAGAGTGCTTCTGGCTTCTGATGACGTCATCGGGACGTCGTGAAAAGTGCTTCGGGCTTCTGATGACGTCATCGGGACGTCGTGAAAAGTGCTTAGGGCTTCTGATGACGTCATCGGGACGTCGTGAAAAGTGCTTCTGGCTTCTGATGACGTCATCGGGACGTTGTGAAAAGTGCTTCTGGCTTCTGATGACGTCATCGGGACGTCGTGAAAAGTGCTTCTGGCTTCTGATGACGTCATCGGGACGTCGTGAAAAGTGCTTCTGGCTTCTGATGACGTCATCGGGACGTCGTGAAAAGTGCTTCTGGCTTCTGATGACGTCATCGGGACGTTGTGAAAAGTGCTTCTGGCTTCTGATGACGTCATCGGGACGTCGTGAAAAGTGCTTCTGGCTTCTGATGACGTCATCGGGACGTCGTGAAAAGTGCTTCTGGCTTCTGATGACGTCATCGGGACGTCGTGAAAAGTGCTTCTGGCTTCTGATGACGTCATCGGGACGTCGTGGAAAGTGCTTCTGGCTTCTGATGACGTCATCGGGACGTTGTGAAAAGTGCTTCTGGCTTCTGATGACGTCATCGGGACGTCGCGAAAAGTGCCTCTGGCTTCTGATGACGTCATCGGGACGTCGTGAAAAGTGCTTCGGGCTTCAGATGACGTCATCGGGACGTTGCGAAAAGTGCTTCTGACTTCTGATGACGTCATCGGGACGTTGTGAAAAGTGCTTCTGGCTTCTGATGACGTCATCGGGACGTCGTGAAAAGTGCTTCTGGCTTCTGATGACGTCATCGGGACGTCGTGAAAAGTGCTTCTGGCTTCTGATGACGTCATCGGGACGTCGTGAAAAGTGCTTCTGGCTTCTGATGACGTCATCGGGACGTCGTGAAAAGTCCTTCGGGCCCCCGGTGACGTCATCGGGACGTCGTGAAAAGTGCTTCTGGCTTCTGATGACGTCATCGGGACGTCGTGAAAAGTGCTTCTGGCTTCTGATGACGTCATCGGGACGTCGTGAAAAGTGCTTCTGGCTTCTGATGACATCATCTGGACGTCGTGAAAAGTGCTTCTGGCTTCTGATGACGTCATCAGGACGTCGTGAAAAGTGCGTCTGGCTTCTGATGACGTCATCGGGACGTCGTGAAAAGTGCTTCTGGCTTCTGATGACGTCATCGGGACGTCGTGAAAAGTGCTTCGGGCTTCTGATGACGTCATCGGAACATCGTGAAAAGTGCTTCTGGCTTCTGACGACGTCATCGGGACGTCGTGAAGTGCTTCTGGCTTCTGATGACGTCATCGGGACGTCGTGAAAAGTGCTTCTGGCTTCTGATGACGTCATCGGGACGTCGTGAAAAGTGCTTCTGGCTTCTGATGACGTCATCGGGACGTCGTGAAAAGTGCTTCTGGCTTCTGATGACGTCATCGGGACGTCGTGAAAAGTGCTTCTGGCTTCTGATGACGTCATCGGGACGTCGTGAAAAGTGCTTCTGGCTTCTGATGACGTCATCGGGACGTCGCGAAAAGTGCTTCTGGCTTCTGATGACGTCATCGGGACGTCGTGAAAAGTGCTTCTGGCTTCTGATGACGTCATCGGGACGTCGTGAAAAGTGCTTCTGGCTTCTGATGACGTCATCGGGACGTCGTGAAAAGTGCTTCTGGCTTCTGATGACGTCATCGGGACGTCGTGAAAAGTGCTTCTGGCTTCTGATGACGTCATCGGGACGTCGTGAAAAGTGCTTCTGGCTTCTGATGACGTCATCGGGACGTTGTGAAAAGTGCTTCTGGCTTCTGATGACGTCATCGGGACGTCGTGAAAAGTGCTTCTGGCTTCTGATGACGTCATCGGGACGTCGTGAAAAGTGCTTCTGGCTTCTGATGACGTCATCGGGACGTCGTGAAAAGTGCTTCTGGCTTCTGATGACGTCATCGGGACGTTGTGAAAAGAAAGTGCTTCTGGCTTCTGATGACGTCATCGGGACGTCGTGAAAAGTGCTTCTGGCTTCTGATGACGTCATCGGGACGTCGTGAAAAGTGCTTCTGGCTTCTGATGACGTCATCGGGACGTCGTGAAAAGTGCTTCTGGCTTCTGATGACGTCATCGGGACGTCGTGAAAAGTGCTTCTGGCTTCTGATGACGTCATCGGGACGTCGTGAAAAGTGCTTCTGGCTTCTGATGACGTCATCGGGACGTCGTGAAAAGTGCTTCTGGCTTCTGATGACGTCATCGGGACGTCGTGAAAAGTGCTTCTGGCTTCTGATGACGATATCGGGACGTCGTGAAAAGTGCTTCTGGCTTCTGATGACGTCATCGGGACGTCTTGAAAAGTGCTTCGGGCTTCTGATGACGTCATCGGTACGTCGTTAAAGTGCTTCTGGCTTCTGATGACGTCATCGGGACGTCGTGAAAAGTGCTTCGGGCTTCTCATGACGTCATCGGGACGTCGTGAAAAGTGCATCTGGCTTCTGATGACGTCATCGGGACGTCGTGAAAAGTGCTTCTGGCTTCTGATGACGTCATCGGGACGTTGTGAAAAGTGCTTCTGGCTTCTGATGACGTCATCGGGACGTCGTGAAAAGTGCTTCTGGCTTCTGATGACGTCATCGGGACGTCGTGAAAAGTGCTTCTGGCTTCTGATGACGTCATCGGGACGTCGTGAAAAGTGCTTCTGGCTTCTGATGACGTCATCGGGACGTCGTGAAAAGTGCTTCTGGCTTCTGATGACGTCATCGGGACGTCGTGAAAAGTGCTTCTGGCTTCTGATGACGTCATCGGGACGTCGTGAAAAGTGCTTCTGGCTTCTGATGACGTCATCGGGACGTCGTGAAAAGTGCTTCTGGCTTCTGATGACGTCATCGGGACGTCGTGAAAAGTGCTTCTGGCTTCTGATGACGTCATCGGGACGTCGTGAAAAGTGCTTCTGGCTTCTGATGACGTCATCGGGACGTCGTGAAAAGTGCTTCTGGCTTCTGATGACGTCATCGGGACGTCGTGAAAAGTGCTTCTGGCTTCTGATGACGTCATCGGGACGTCGTGAAAAGTGCTTCTGGCTTCTGATGACGTCATCGGGACGTTGTGAAAAGTGCTTCTGGCTTCTGATGACGTCATCGGGACGTCGTGAAAAGTGCTTCTGGCTTCTGATGACGTCATCGGGACGTCGTGAAAAGTGCTTCTGGCTTCTGATGACGTCATCGGGACGTCGTGAAAAGTGGTTCCGGCTTCTCATGACGTCATCGGGACGTCGTGAAAAGTGCTTCTGGCTTCTGATGACGTCATCGGGACGTCTTGAAAAGTGGTTCTGGCTTCTCATGACGTCATGGGGACGTCGTGAAAAGTGCTTCTGGCTTCTGATGACGTCATCGGGACGTCGTGAAAAGTGCTTCTGGCTTCTGATGACGTCATCGGGACGTCGTGAAAAGTGCTTCTGGCTTCTGATGACGTCATCGGGACGTCGTGAAAAGTGCTTCTGGCTTCTGATGACGTCATCGGGACGTCGTGAAAAGTGCTTCTGGCTTCTGATGACGTCATCGGGACGTCGTGAAAAGTGCTTCTGGCTTCTGATGACGTCATCGGGACGTCGTGAAAAGTGCTTCTGGCTTCTGATGACGTCATCGGGACGTCGTGAAAAGTGCTTCTGGCTTCTGATGACGTCATCGGGACGTCGTGAAAAGTGCTTCTGGCTTCTGATGACGTCATCGGGACGTCGTGAAAAGTGCTTCTGGCTTCTGATGACGTCATCGGGACGTCGTGAAAAGTGCTTCTGGCTTCTGATGACGTCATCGGGACGTCGTGAAAAGTGCTTCTGGCTTCTGATGACGTCATCGGGACGTCGTGAAAAGTGCTTCTGGCTTCTGATGACGTCATCGGGACGTCGTGAAAAGTGCTTCTGGCTTCTGATGACGTCATCGGGACGTCGTGAAAAGTGCTTCTGGCTTCTGATGACGTCATCGGGACGTCGTGAAAAGTGCTTCTGGCTTCTGATGACGTCATCGGGACGTCGTGAAAAGTGCTTCTGGCTTCTGATGACGTCATCGGGACGTCGTGAAAAGTGCTTCTGGCTTCTGATGACGTCATCGGGACGTCGTGAAAAGTGCTTCTGGCTTCTGATGACGTCATCGGGACGTCGTGAAAAGTGCTTCTGGCTTCTGATGACGTCATCGGGACGTCGTGAAAAGTGCTTCTGGCTTCTGATGACGTCATCGGGACGTCGTGAAAAGTGCTTCTGGCTTCTGATGACGTCATCGGGACGTCGTGAAAAGTGCTTCTGGCTTCTGATGACGTCATCGGGAGGTGGTGAAAAGTGCTTCTGGCTTCTGATGACGTCATCGGGACGTCGTGAAAAGTGCTTCTGGCTTCTGATGACGTCATCGGGACGTCGTGAAAAGTGCTTCTGGCTTCTGATGACGTCATCGGGACGTTGTGAAAAGTGCTTCTGGCTTCTGATGACGTCATCGGGACGTCGTGAAAAGTGCTTCTGGCTTCTGATGACGTCATCGGGACGTCGTGAAAAGTGCTTCTGGCTTCTGATGACGTCATCGGGACGTTGTGAAAAGTGCTTCTGGCTTCTGATGACGTCATCGGGACGTCGTGAAAAGTGCTTCTGGCTTCTGATGACGTCATCGGGACGTCGTGAAAAGTGCTTCTGGCTTCTGATGACGTCATCGGGACGTCGTGAAAAGTGCTTCTGGCTTCTGATGACGTCATCGGGACGTCGTGAAAAGTGCTTCTGGCTTCTGATGACGTCATCGGGACGTCGTGAAAAGTGCTTCTGGCTTCTGATGACGTCATCGGGACGTCGTGAAAAGTGCTTCTGGCTTCTGATGACGTCATCGGGACGTCGTGAAAAGTGCTTCTGGCTTCTGATGACGTCATCGGGACGTCGTGAAAAGTGCTTCTGGCTTCTGATGACGTCATCGGGACGTCGTGAAAAGTGCTTCTGGCTTCTGATGACGTCATCGGGACGTCGTGAAAAGTGCTTCTGGCTTCTGATGACGTCATCGGGACGTTGTGAAAAGTGCTTCTGGCTTCTGATGACGTCATCGGGACGTCGTGAAAAGTGCTTCTGGCTTCTGATGACGTCATCGGGACGTTGTGAAAAGTGCTTCTGGCTTCTGATGACGTCATCGGGACGTCGTGAAAAGTGCTTCTGGCTTCTGATGACGTCATCGGGACGTCGTGAAAAGTGCTTCTGGCTTCTGATGACGTCATCGGGACGTCGTGAAAAGTGCATCTGGCTTCTGATGACGTCATCGGGACGTCGTGAAAAGTGCTTCTGGCTTCTGATGACGTCATCGGGACGTCGTGAAAAGTGCATCTGGCTTCTGATGACGTCATCGGGACGTCGTGAAAAGTGCATCTGGCTTCTGATGACGTCATCGGGACGTCGTGAAAAGTGCTTCTGGCTTCTGATGACGTCATCGGGACGTCGTGAAAAGTGCTTCTGGCTTCTGATGACGTCATCGGGACGTCGTGAAAAGTGCTTCTGGCTTCTGATGACGTCATCGGGACGTCGTGAAAAGTGCTTCTGGCTTCTGATGACGTCATCGGGACGTCGTGAAAAGTGCTTCTGGCTTCTGATGACGTCATCGGGACGTCGTGAAAAGTGCTTCTGGCTTCTGATGACGTCATCGGGACGTCGTGAAAAGTGCTTCTGGCTTCTGATGACGTCATCGGGACGTCGTGAAAAGTGCTTCTGGCTTCTGATGACGTCATCGGGACGTCGTGAAAAGTGCTTCTGGCTTCTGATGACGTCATCGGGACGTCGTGAAAAGTGCTTCTGGCTTCTGATGACGTCATCGGGACGTCGTGAAAAGTGCTTCTGGCTTCTGATGACGTCATCGGGACGTCGTGAAAAGTGCTTCTGGCTTCTGATGACGTCATCGGGACGTCGTGAAAAGTGCTTCTGGCTTCTGATGACGTCATCGGGACGTCGTGAAAAGTGCTTCTGGCTTCTGATGACGTCATCGGGACGTCGTGAAAAGTGCTTCTGGCTTCTGATGACGTCATCGGGACGTCGTGAAAAGTGCTTCTGGCTTCTGATGACGTCATCGGGACGTCGTGAAAAGTGCATCTGGCTTCTGATGACGTCATCGGGACGTCGTGAAAAGTGCATCTGGCTTCTGATGACGTCATCGGGACGTCGTGAAAAGTGCTTCTGGCTTCTGATGACGTCATCGGGACGTCGTGAAAAGTGCATCTGGCTTCTGATGACGTCATCGGGACGTCGTGAAAAGTGCTTCTGGCTTCTGATGACGTCATCGGGACGTCGTGAAAAGTGCTTCTGGCTTCTGATGACGTCATCGGGACGTCGTGAAAAGTGCATCTGGCTTCTGATGACGTCATCGGGACGTCGTGAAAAGTGCTTCTGGCTTCTGATGACGTCATCGGGACGTCGTGAAAAGTGCTTCTGGCTTCTGATGACGTCATCGGGACGTCGTGAAAAGTGCTTCTGGCTTCTGATGACGTCATCGGGACGTCGTGAAAAGTGCTTCTGGCTTCTGATGACGTCATCGGGACGTCGTGAAAAGTGCATCTGGCTTCTGATGACGTCATCGGGACGTCGTGAAAAGTGCTTCTGGCTTCTGATGACGTCATCGGGACGTCGTGAAAAGTGCATCTGGCTTCTGATGACGTCATCGGGACGTCGTGAAAAGTGCTTCTGGCTTCTGATGACGTCATCGGGACGTCGTGAAAAGTGCTTCTGGCTTCTGATGACGTCATCGGGACGTCGTGAAAAGTGCTTCTGGCTTCTGATGACGTCATCGGGACGTCGTGAAAAGTGCATCTGGCTTCTGATGACGTCATCGGGACGTCGTGAAAAGTGCTTCTGGCTTCTGATGACGTCATCGGGACGTCGTGAAAAGTGCTTCTGGCTTCTGATGACGTCATCGGGACGTCGTGAAAAGTGCTTCTGGCTTCTGATGACGTCATCGGGACGTCGTGAAAAGTGCTTCTGGCTTCTGATGACGTCATCGTGACGTCGTGAACAGTACATCTGGCTTCTGATGACGTCATCGGGACGTCGTGAAAAGTGTTTCTGGCTTCTGATGACGTCATCGGGACGTCGTGAAAAGTGCATCTGGCTTCTGATGACGTCATCGGGACGTCGTGAAAAGTGCATCTGGCTTCTGATGACGTCATCGGGACGTCGTGAAAAGTGCTTCTGGCTTCTGATGACGTCATCGGGACGTCGTGAAAAGTGCTTCTGGCTTCTGATGACGTCATCGGGACGTCGTGAAAAGTGCTTCTGGCTTCTGATGACGTCATCGGGACGTCGTGAAAAGTGCTTCTGGCTTCTGATGACGTCATCGGGACGTCGTGAAAAGTGCATCTGGCTTCTGATGACGTCATCGGGACGTCGTGAAAAGTGCATCTGGCTTCTGATGACGTCATCGGGACGTCGTGAAAAGTGCTTCTGGCTTCTGATGACGTCATCGGGACGTCGTGAAAAGTGCTTCTGGCTTCTGATGACGTCATCGGGACGTCGTGAAAAGTGCTTCTGGCTTCTGATGACGTCATCGGGACGTCGTGAAAAGTGCTTCTGGCTTCTGATGACGTCATCGGGACGTCGTGAAAAGTGCTTCTGGCTTCTGATGACGTCATCGGGACGTCGTGAAAAGTGCATCTGGCTTCTGATGACGTCATCGGGACGTCGTGAAAAGTGCTTCTGGCTTCTGATGACGTCATCGGGACGTCGTGAAAAGTGCATCTGGCTTCTGATGACGTCATCGGGACGTCGTGAAAAGTGCTTCTGGCTTCTGATGACGTCATCGGGACGTCGTGAAAAGTGCTTCTGGCTTCTGATGACGTCATCGGGACGTCGTGAAAAGTGCTTCTGGCTTCTGATGACGTCATCGGGACGTCGTGAAAAGTGCATCTGGCTTCTGATGACGTCATCGGGACGTCGTGAAAAGTGCTTCTGGCTTCTGATGACGTCATCGGGACGTCGTGAAAAGTGCTTCTGGCTTCTGATGACGTCATCGGGACGTCGTGAAAAGTGCATCTGGCTTCTGATGACGTCATCGGGACGTCGTGAAAAGTGCATCTGGCTTCTGATGACGTCATCGGGACGTCGTGAAAAGTGCTTCTGGCTTCTGATGACGTCATCGGGACGTCGTGAAAAGTGCTTCTGGCTTCTGATGACGTCATCGGGACGTCGTGAAAAGTGCATCTGGCTTCTGATGACGTCATCGGGACGTCGTGAAAAGTGCTTCTGGCTTCTGATGACGTCATCGGGACGTCGTGAAAAGTGCTTCTGGCTTCTGATGACGTCATCGGGACGTCGTGAAAAGTGCTTCTGGCTTCTGATGACGTCATCGGGACGTCGTGAAAAGTGCATCTGGCTTCTGATGACGTCATCGGGACGTCGTGAAAAGTGCATCTGGCTTCTGATGACGTCATCGGGACGTCGTGAAAAGTGCATCTGGCTTCTGATGACGTCATCGGGACGTCGTGAAAAGTGCTTCTGGCTTCTGATGACGTCATCGGGACGTCGTGAAAAGTGCATCTGGCTTCTGATGACGTCATCGGGACGTCGTGAAAAGTGCATCTGGCTTCTGATGACGTCATCGGGACGTCGTGAAAAGTGCATCTGGCTTCTGATGACGTCATCGGGACGTCGTGAAAAGTGCATCTGGCTTCTGATGACGTCATCGGGACGTCGTGAAAAGTGCTTCTGGCTTCTGATGACGTCATCGGGACGTCGTGAAAAGTGCATCTGGCTTCTGATGACGTCATCGGGACGTCGTGAAAAGTGCTTCTGGCTTCTGATGACGTCATCGGGACGTTGTGAAAAGTGCATCTGGCTTCTGATGACGTCATCGGGACGTCGTGAAAAGTGCATCTGGCTTCTGATGACGTCATCGGGACGTCGTGAAAAGTGCTTCTGGCTTCTGATGACGTCATCGGGACTTCGTGAAAAGTGCATCTGGCTTCTGATGACGTCATCGGGACGTCGTGAAAAGTGCATCTGGCTTCTGATGACGTCATCGGGACGTCGTGAAAAGTGCATCTGGCTTCTGATGACGTCATCGGGACGTCGTGAAAAGTGCATCTGGCTTCTGATGACGTCATCGGGACGTCGTGAAAAGTGCTTCTGGCTTCTGATGACGTCATCGGGACGTCGTGAAAAGTGCATCTGGCTTCTGATGACGTCATCGGGACGTCGTGAAAAGTGCATCTGGCTTCTGATGACGTCATCGGGACGTCGTGAAAAGTGCATCTGGCTTCTGATGACGTCATCGGGACGTCGTGAAAAGTGCTTCTGGCTTCTGATGACGTCATCGGGACGTCGTGAAAAGTGCATCTGGCTTCTGATGACGTCATCGGGACGTCGTGAAAAGTGCTTCTGGCTTCTGATGACGTCATCGGGACGTCGTGAAAAGTGCATCTGGCTTCTGATGACGTCATCGGGACGTCGTGAAAAGTGCTTCTGGCTTCTGATGACGTCATCGGGACGTCGTGAAAAGTGCATCTGGCTTCTGATGACGTCATCGGGACGTCGTGAAAAGTGCATCTGGCTTCTGATGACGTCATCGGGACGTCGTGAAAAGTGCATCTGGCTTCTGATGACGTCATCGGGACGTCGTGAAAAGTGCATCTGGCTTCTGATGACGTCATCGGGACATCGTGAAAAGTGCATCTGGCTTCTGATGACGTCATCGGGACGTCGTGAAAAGTGCTTCTGGCTTCTGATGACGTCATCGGGACGTCGTGAAAAGTGCTTCTGGCTTCTGATGACGTCATCGGGACGTCGTGAAAAGTGCATCTGGCTTCTGATGACGTCATCGGGACGTCGTGAAAAGTGCTTCTGGCTTCTGGTGACGTCATCGGGACGTCGTGGAAAGTGCATCTGGCTTCTGATGACGTCATCGGGACGTCGTGAAAAGTGCATCTGGCTTCTGATGACGTCATCGGGACGTCGTGAAAAGTGCTTCTGGCTTCTGATGACGTCATCGGGACGTCGTGAAAAGTGCTTCTGGCTTCTGATGACGTCATCGGGACGTCGTGAAAAGTGCATCTGGCTTCTGATGACGTCATCGGGACGTCGTGAAAAGTGCATCTGGCTTCTGATGACGTCATCGGGACGTCGTGAAAAGTGCATCTGGCTTCTGATGACGTCATCGGGACGTCGTGAAAAGTGCATCTGGCTTCTGATGACGTCATCGGGACGTCGTGAAAAGTGCTTCTGGCTTCTGATGACGTCATCGGGACGTCGTGAAAAGTGCTTCTGGCTTCTGATGACGTCATCGGGACGTCGTGAAAAGTGCATCTGGCTTCTGATGACGTCATCGGGACGTCGTGAAAAGTGCATCTGGCTTCTGATGACGTCATCGGGACGTCGTGAAAAGTGCTTCTGGCTTCTGATGACGTCATCGGGACGTCGTGAAAAGTGCATCTGGCTTCTGATGACGTCATCGGGACGTCGTGAAAAGTGCATCTGGCTTCTGATGACGTCATCGGGACGTCGTGAAAAGTGCATCTGGCTTCTGATGACGTCATCGGGACGTCGTGAAAAGTGCTTCTGGCTTCTGATGACGTCATCGGGACGTCGTGAAAAGTGCATCTGGCTTCTGATGACGTCATCGGGACGTCGTGAAAAGTGCTTCTGGCTTCTGATGACGTCATCGGGACGTCGTGAAAAGTGCTTCTGGCTTCTGATGACGTCATCGGGACGTCGTGAAAAGTGCTTCTGGCTTCTGATGACGTCATCGGGACGTCGTGAAAAGTGCATCTGGCTTCTGATGACGTCATCGGGACGTCGTGAAAAGTGCATCTGGCTTCTGATGACGTCATCGGGACGTCGTGAAAAGTGCATCTGGCTTCTGATGACGTCATCGGGACGTCGTGAAAAGTGCATCTGGCTTCTGATGACGTCATCGGGACGTCGTGAAAAGTGCATCTGGCTTCTGATGACGTCATCGGGACGTCGTGAAAAGTGCATCTGGCTTCTGATGACGTCATCGGGACGTCGTGAAAAGTGCATCTGGCTTCTGATGACGTCATCGGGACGTCGTGAAAAGTGCATCTGCCTTCTGATGACGTCATCGGGACGTCGTGAAAAGTGCATCTGGCTTCTGATGACGTCATCGGGACGTCGTGAAAAGTGCATCTGGCTTCTGATGACGTCATCGGGACGTCGTGAAAAGTGCTTCTGGCTTCTGATGACGTCATCGGGACGTCGTGAAAAGTGCATCTGGCTTCTGATGACGTCATCGGGACGTCGTGAAAAGTGCATCTGGCTTCTGATGACGTCATCGGGACGTCGTGAAAAGTGCATCTGGCTTCTGATGACGTCATCGGGACGTCGTGAAAAGTGCATCTGGCTTCTGATGACGTCATCGGGACGTCGTGAAAAGTGCTTCTGGCTTCTGATGACGTCATCGGGACGTCGTGAAAAGTGCTTCTGGCTTCTGATGACGTCATCGGGACGTCGTGAAAAGTGCATCTGGCTTCTGATGACGTCATCGGGACGTCGTGAAAAGTGCTTCTGGCTTCTGATGACGTCATCGGGACGTCGTGAAAAGTGCTTCTGGCTTCTGATGACGTCATCGGGACGTCGTGAAAAGTGCATCTGGCTTCTGATGACGTCATCGGGACGTCGTGAAAAGTGCTTCTGGCTTCTGATGACGTCATCGGGACGTCGTGAAAAGTGCATCTGGCTTCTGATGACGTCATCGGGACGTCGTGAAAAGTGCTTCTGGCTTCTGATGACGTCATCGGGACGTCGTGAAAAGTGCATCTGGCTTCTGATGACGTCATCGGGACGTCGTGAAAAGTGCATCTGGCTTCTGATGACGTCATCGGGACGTCGTGAAAAGTGCATCTGGCTTCTGATGACGTCATCGGGACGTCGTGAAAAGTGCTTCTGGCTTCTGATGACGTCATCGGGACGTCGTGAAAAGTGCTTCTGGCTTCTGATGACGTCATCGGGACGTCGTGAAAAGTGCATCTGGCTTCTGATGACGTCATCGGGACGTCGTGAAAAGTGCTTCTGGCTTCTGGTGACGTCATCGGGACTTCGTGAAAAGTGCATCTGGCTTCTGATGACGTCATCGGGACGTCGTGAAAAGTGCTTCTGGCTTCTGATGACGTCATCGGGACGTCGTGAAAAGTGCTTCTGGCTTCTGATGACGTCATCGGGACGTCGTGAAAAGTGCATCTGGCTTCTGATGACGTCATCGGGACGTCGTGAAAAGTGCTTCTGGCTTCTGATGACGTCATCGGGACGTCGTGAAAAGTGCTTCTGGCTTCTGATGACGTCATCGGGACGTCGTGAAAAGTGCTTCTGGCTTCTGATGACGTCATCGGGACGTCGTGAAAAGTGCATCTGGCTTCTGATGACGTCATCGGGACGTCGTGAAAAGTGCTTCTGGCTTCTGATGACGTCATCGGGACGTCGTGAAAAGTGCATCTGGCTTCTGATGACGTCATCGGGACGTCGTGAAAAGTGCATCTGGCTTCTGATGACGTCATCGGGACGTCGTGAAAAGTGCTTCTGGCTTCTGATGACGTCATCGGGACGTCGTGAAAAGTGCTTCTGGCTTCTGATGACGTCATCGGGACGTCGTGAAAAGTGCATCTGGCTTCTGATGACGTCATCGGGACGTCGTGAAAAGTGCTTCTGGCTTCTGATGACGTCATCGGGACGTCGTGAAAAGTGCATCTGGCTTCTGATGACGTCATCGGGACGTCGTGAAAAGTGCTTCTGGCTTCTGATGACGTCATCGGGACGTCGTGAAAAGTGCATCTGGCTTCTGATGACGTCATCGGGACGTCGTGAAAAGTGCATCTGGCTTCTGATGACGTCATCGGGACGTCGTGAAAAGTGCATCTGGCTTCTGATGACGTCATCGGGACGTCGTGAAAAGTGCATCTGGCTTCTGATGACGTCATCGGGACGTCGTGAAAAGTGCTTCTGGCTTCTGATGACGTCATCGGGACGTCGTGAAAAGTGCATCTGGCTTCTGATGACGTCATCGGGACGTCGTGAAAAGTGCTTCTGGCTTCTGATGACGTCATCGGGACGTCGTGAAAAGTGCATCTGGCTTCTGATGACGTCATCGGGACGTCGTGAAAAGTGCTTCTGGCTTCTGATGACGTCATCGGGACGTCGTGAAAAGTGCATCTGGCTTCTGATGACGTCATCGGGACGTCGTGAAAAGTGCATCTGGCTTCTGATGACGTCATCGGGACGTCGTGAAAAGTGCATCTGGCTTCTGATGACGTCATCGGGACGTCGTGAAAAGTGCATCTGGCTTCTGATGACGTCATCGGGACGTCGTGAAAAGTGCATCTGGCTTCTGATGACGTCATCGGGACGTCGTGAAAAGTGCTTCTGGCTTCTGATGACGTCATCGGGACGTCGTGAAAAGTGCATCTGGCTTCTGATGACGTCATCGGGACGTCGTGAAAAGTGCATCTGGCTTCTGATGACGTCATCGGGACGTCGTGAAAAGTGCATCTGGCTTCTGATGACGTCATCGGGACGTCGTGAAAAGTGCTTCTGGCTTCTGATGACGTCATCGGGACGTCGTGAAAAGTGCTTCTGGCTTCTGATGACGTCATCGGGACGTCGTGAAAAGTGCATCTGGCTTCTGATGACGTCATCGGGACGTCGTGAAAAGTGCTTCTGGCTTCTGATGACGTCATCGGGACGTCGTGAAAAGTGCATCTGGCTTCTGATGACGTCATCGGGACGTCGTGAAAAGTGCTTCTGGCTTCTGATGACGTCATCGGGACGTCGTGAAAAGTGCATCTGGCTTCTGATGACGTCATCGGGACGTCGTGAAAAGTGCTTCTGGCTTCTGATGACGTCATCGGGACGTCGTGAAAAGTGCATCTGGCTTCTGATGACGTCATCGGGACGTCGTGAAAAGTGCATCTGGCTTCTGATGACGTCATCGGGACGTCGTGAAAAGTACATCTGGCTTCTGATGACGTCATCGGGACGTCGTGAAAAGTGCATCTGGCTTCTGATGACGTCATCGGGACGTCGTGAAAAGTGCTTCTGGCTTCTGATGACGTCATCGGGACGTCGTGAAAAGTGCATCTGGCTTCTGATGACGTCATCGGGACGTCGTGAAAAGTGCATCTGGCTTCTGATGACGTCATCGGGACGTGGTGAAAAGTGCATCTGGCTTCTGATGACGTCATCGGGACGTCGTGCAAAGGGCCTCTGGCGTCTGATGACGTCATCGGGACCTCGTGAAAAGTGCATCTGGCTTCTGATGACGTCATCGGGACGTCGTGAAAAGTGCATCTGGCTTCTGATGACGTCATCGGGACGTCGTGAAAAGTGCTTCTGGCTTCTGATGACGTCATCGGGACGTCGTGAAAAGTGCATCTGGCTTCTGATGACGTCATCGGGACGTCGTGAAAAGTGCTTCTGGCTTCTGATGACGTCATCGGGACGTCGTGAAAAGTGCATCTGGCTTCTGATGACGTCATCGGGACGTCGTGAAAAGTGCATCTGGCTTCTGATGACGTCATCGGGACGTCGTGAAAAGTGCATCTGGCTTCTGATGACGTCATCGGGACGTCGTGAAAAGTGCATCTGGCTTCTGATGACGTCATCGGGACGTCGTGAAAAGTGCATCTGGCTTCTGATGACGTCATCGGGACGTCGTGAAAAGTGCATCTGGCTTCTGATGACGTCATCGGGACGTCGTGAAAAGTGCATCTGGCTTCTGATGACGTCATCGGGACGTCGTGAAAAGTGCATCTGGCTTCTGATGACGTCATCGGGACGTCGTGAAAGAAGTGCATCTGGCTTCTGATGACGTCATCGGGACGTCGTGAAAAGTGCATCTGGCTTCTGATGACGTCATCGGGACGTCGTGAAAGAGTGCATCTGGCTTCTGATGACGTCATCGGGACGTCCTGAAAAGTGCATCTGGCTTCTGATGACGTCATCGGGACGTCGTGAAAAGTGCATCTGGCTTCTGATGACGTCATCGGGACGTCGTGAAAAGTGCATCTGGCTTCTGATGACGTCATCGGGACGTCGTGAAAAGTGCATCTGGCTTCTGATGACGTCATCGGGACGTCGTGTAAAGTGCATCTGGTTTCTGATGACGTCATCGGGACGTCGTGAAAAGTGCACCTGGCTTCTGATGACGTCATCGGGACGTCGTGAAAAGTGCATCTGGCTTCTGATGACGTCATCGGGACGTCGTGAAAAGTGCATCTGGCTTCTGATGACGTCATCGGGACGTCGTGAAAAGTGCTTCGGGCTTCTGATGACGTCATCGGGACGTCGTGAAAAGTGCATCTGGCTTCTGATGACGTCATCGAGACGTCGTGAAAAGTGCAGCTGGCTTCTGATGACGTCATCGGGATGTCGTGAAAAGTGCATCTGGCTTCTGATGACGTCATCGTGACATCGTGAAGGTGCATCTGGCTTCTGATGAAGTCATCGGGACGTCGTGAAAAGTGCATCTGGCTTCTGATGACGTCATCGGGACGTCGTGAAAATTGCTTCTGGCTTCTGATGACGTCATCGGGACATCGTGAAAGGTGCATCTGGCTTCTGATGACGTCATCGGGACGTCGTGAAAAGTGCATCTGGCTTCTGATGACGTCATCGAGACGTCGTGAAAAGTGCATCTGGCTTCTGATGACGTCATCGGGACGTCGTGAAAAGTGCATCTGGCTTCTGATGACGTCATCGAGACGTCGTGAAAAGTGCATCTGGCTTCTGATGACGTCATCGGGACGTCGTGAAAAGTGCTTCTGGCTTCTGATGACGTCATCGGGACGTCGTGAAAAGTGCATCTGGCTTCTGATGACGTCATCGGGACGTCGTGAAAAGTGCATCTGGCTTCTGATGACGTCATCGGGACGTCGTGAAAAGTGCTTCTGGCTTCTGATGACGTCATCGGGACGTCGTGAAAAGTGCATCTGGCTTCTGATGACGTCATCGGGACGTCGTGAAAAGTGCTTCTGGCTTCTGATGACGTCATCGGGACGTCGTGAAAAGTGCTTCTGGCTTCTGATGACGTCATCGGGACGTCGTGAAAAGTGCATCTGGCTTCTGATGACGTCATCGGGACGTCGTGAAAAGTGCTTCTGGCTTCTGATGACGTCATCGGGACGTCGTGAAAAGTGCATCTGGCTTCTGATGACGTCATCGGGACGTCGTGAAAAGTGCATCTGGCTTCTGATGACGTCATCGGGACGTCGTGAAAAGTGCTTCTGGCTTCTGATGACGTCATCGGGACGTCGTGAAAAGTGCATCTGGCTTCTGATGACGTCATCGGGACGTCGTGAAAAGTGCATCTGGCTTCTGATGACGTCATCGGGACGTCGTGAAAAGTGCATCTGGCTTCTGATGACGTCATCGGGACGTCGTGAAAAGTGCATCTGGCTTCTGATGACGTCATCGGGACGTCGTGAAAAGTGCTTCTGGCTTCTGATGACGTCATCGGGACGTCGTGAAAAGTGCATCTGGCTTCTGATGACGTCATCGGGACGTCGTGAAAAGTGCTTCTGGCTTCTGATGACGTCATCGGGACGTCGTGAAAAGTGCATCTGGCTTCTGATGACGTCATCGGGACGTCGTGAAAAGTGCTTCTGGCTTCTGATGACGTCATCGGGACGTCGTGAAAAGTGCATCTGGCTTCTGATGACGTCATCGGGACGTCGTGAAAAGTGCATCTGGCTTCTGATGACGTCATCGGGACGTCGTGAAAAGTGCTTCTGGCTTCTGGTGACGTCATCGGGACTTCGTGAAAAGTGCATCTGGCTTCTGATGACGTCATCGGGACGTCGTGAAAAGTGCATCTGGCTTCTGATGACGTCATCGGGACGTCGTGAAAAGTGCATCTGGCTTCTGATGACGTCATCGGGACGTCGTGAAAAGTGCATCTGGCTTCTGATGACGTCATCGGGACGTCGTGAAAGTGCTTCTGGCTCCTGCTGACGCCATCGGGACGTCGTGAAAAGTGCATCTGGCTTCTGATGACGTCATCGGGACGTCGTGAAAAGTGCATCTGGCTTCTGATGACGTCATCGGGACGTCGTGAAAAGTGCATCTGGCTTCTGATGACGTCATCGGGACGTCGTGAAAAGTGCATCTGGCTTCTGATGACGTCATCGGTACGTCGTGAAAAGTGCTTCTGGCTTCTGATGACTTCATCGGGACGTCGTGAAAAGTGCATCTGGCTTCTGATGACGTCATCGGGAGGTCGTGAAAAGTCCTTCTGGCTTCTGATGACGTCATCGGGACGTCGTGAAAAGTGCATCTGGCTTCTGATGACGTCATCGGGACGTCGTGAAAAGTGCATCTGGCTTCTGATGACGTCATCGGGAGGTCGTGAAAAGTCCTTCTGGCTTCTGATGACGTCATCGGGACGTCGTGAAAAGTGCATCTGGCTTCTGATGACGTCATCGGGACGTCGTGAAAAGTGCATCTGGCTTCTGATGACGTCATCGGGACGTCGTGAAAAGTGCTTCTGGCTTCTGATGACGTCATCGGGACGTCGTGAAAGTGCATCTGGCTTCTGATGACGTCATCGGGACGTCGTGAAAAGTGCGTCTGGCTTCTGATGACGTCATCGGGACGTCGTGAAAAGTGCTTCTGGCTTCTGATGACGTCATCGGGACGACGTGAAAAGTGCATCTGGCTTCTGATGACGTCATCGGGACGTCGTGAAAAGTGCATCTGGCTTCTGATGACGTCATCGGGACGTCGTGAAAAGTGCTTCTGGCTTCTGATGACGTCATCGGGACGTCGTGAAAAGTGCATCTGGCTTCTGAGGACGTCATCGGGACGTCGTGAAAAGTGCTTCTGGCTTCTGATGACGTCATCGGGACGTCGTGAAAAGTGCATCTGGCTTCTGATGACGTCATCGGGACGTCGTGAAAAGTGCATCTGGCTTCTGATGACGTCATCGGGACGTCGTGAAAAGTGCATCTGGCTTCTGATGACGTCATCGGGACGTCGTGAAAAGTGCATCTGACTTCTGATGACGTCATCGGGACGTCGTGAAAGAAGTGCATCTGGCTTCTGATGACGTCATCGGGACGTCGTGAAAAGTGCATCTGGCTTCTGATGACGTCATCGGGACGTCGTGAAAAGTGCTTCTGGCTTCTGATGACGTCATCGGGACGTCGTGAAAAGTGCATCTGGCTTCTGATGACGTCATCGGGACGTCGTGAAAAGTGCATCTGGCTTCTGATGACGTCATCGGGACGTCGCGAAAAGTGCATCTGGCTTCTGATGGCGTCATCGGGACGTCGTGAAAAGTGCTTCTGGCTTCTGATGACGTCATCGGGACGTCGTGAAAAGTGCATCTGGCTTCTGATGACGTCATCGGGACGTCGTTAAAAGTGCATCTGGCTTCTGATGCCGTCAGCGGTACGTCGTGAAAAGTGCTTCTGGCTTCTGATGACGTCATCGGGACGTCGTGAAAAGTGCATCTGGCTTCTGATGACGTCCTCGGGACGTCGTGAAAGTGCATCCTGGCTTCTGATGACGTCGTCGGGACGTCGTGAAAAGTGCATCTGGCTTCTGATGACGTCATCGGGACGTCGTGAGAAGTGCGTCTGGCTTCTGATGACGTCATCGGGACGTCGTGAAAAGTGCTTCTGGCTTCTGATGACGTCATCGGGACGTCGTGAAAGTGCATCTGGCTTCTGATGACGTCATCGGGACGTCGTGAAAAGTGCATCTGGCTTCTGATGACGTCGTCGGGACGCCGTGAAAAGTGCATCTGGCTTCTGATGACGTCATCGGGACGTCGTGAAAAGTGCATCTGGCTTCTGATGACGTCATCGGGACGTCGTGAAAGAAGTGCTTCTGGCTTCTGATGACGTCATCGGGACGTCGTGAAAAGTGCATCTGGCTTCTGATGACGTCATCGGGACGTCGTGAATAGTGCATCTGGCTTCTGATGACGTCATCGAGACGTCGTGAAAAGTGCTTCGAGCTTCTGATGACGTCATCGGGACGTCGTAAAAGTGCATCTGGCTTCTGATGACGTCATCGGGACGTCGTGAAAAGTGCTTCGGGCTTCTGATGACGTCATCGGGACGTCGTGAAAAGTGCATCTGGCTTCTGATGACGTCATCGGGACGTCGTGAAAAGTGCTTCTGGCTTCTGATGACGTCATCGGGACGTCGTGAAAAGTGCATCTGGCTTCTGATGACGTCATCGGGACGTCGTGAAAAGTGCATCTGGCTTCTGATGACGTCATCGGGACGTCGTGAAAAGTGCTTCGGGCTTCTGATGACGTCATCGGCACGTCGTGAAAAGTGCATCTGGCTTCTGATGACGTCATCGGGACGTCGTGAAAAGTGCATCTGGCTTCTGATGACGTCATCGGGACGTCGTGAAAAGTGCTTCTGGCTTCTGATGACGTCATCGGGACGTCGTGAAAAGTGCATCTGGCTTCTGATGACGTCATCGGGACGTCGTGAAAAGTGCATCTGGCTTCTGATGACGTCATCGGGACGTCGTGAAAAGTGCTTCTGGCTTCTGATGACGTCATCGGGACGTCGTGAAAAGTGCATCTGGCTTCTGATGACGTCATCGGGACGTCGTGAAAAGTGCTTCTGGCTTCAGATGACGTCATCGGGACTTCGTGAAAAGTGCATCTGGCTTCTGATGACGTCATCGGGACGTCGTGAAAAGTGCATCTGGCTTCTGATGACGTCATCGGGACGTCGTGAAAAGTGCATCTGGCTTCTGATGACGTCATCGGGACGTCGTGAAAAGTGCATCTGGCTTCTGATGACGTCATCGGGACGTCGTGAAAAGTGCATCTGGCTTCTGATGACGTCATCGGGACGTCGTGAAAAGTGCATCTGGCTTCTGATGACGTCATCGGGACGTCGTGAAAAGTGCATCTGGCTTCTGATGACGTCATCGGGACGTCGTGAAAAGTGCTTCTGGCTTCTGATGACGTCATCGGGACGTCGTGAAAAGTGCATCTGGCTTCTGATGACGTCATCGGGACGTCGTGAAAAGTGCTTCTGGCTTCTGATGACGTCATCGGGACGTCGTGAAAAGTGCATCTGGCTTCTGATGACGTCACCGGGACGTCGTGAAAGTGCTTCTGGCTTCTGATGACGTCATCGGGACGTCGTGAAAAGTGCATCTGGCTTCTGATGACGTCATCGGGACGTCGTGAAAAGTGCGTCTAGCTTCTGATGACGTCATCGGGACGTCGTGAAAAGTGCTTCTGGCTTCTGATGACGTCATCGGGACGTCGTGAAAAGTGCATCTGGCTTCTGATGACGTCATCGGGACGTCGTGAAAAGTGCTTCTGGCTTCTGATGACGTCATCGGGACGTCGTGAAAAGTGCATCTGGCTTCTGATGACGTCATCGGGACGTCGTGAAAAGTGCATCTGGCTTCTGATGACGTCATCGGGACGTCGTGAAAAGTGCTTCTGGCTTCTGATGACGTCATCGGGACGTCGTGAAAAGTGCATCTGGCTTCTGATGACGTCATCGGGACGTCGTGAAAAGTGCATCTGGCTTCTGATGACGTCATCGGGACGTCGTGAAAAGTGCTTCTGGCTTCTGATGACGTCATCGGGACGTCGTGAAAAGTGCTTCTGGCTTCTGATGACGTCATCGGGACGTCGTGAAAAGTGCATCTGGCTTCTGATGACGTCATCGGGACGTCGTGAAAAGTGCTTCTGGCTTCTGATGACGTCATCGGGACGTCGTGAAAAGTGCATCTGGCTTCTGATGACGTCATCGGGACGTCGTGAAAAGTGCATCTGGCTTCTGATGACGTCATCGGGACGTCGTGAAAAGTGCATCTGGCTTCTGATGACGTCATCGGGACGTCGTGAAAAGTGCTTCTGGCTTCTGATGACGTCATCGGGACGTCGTGAAAAGTGCATCTGGCTTCTGATGACGTCATCGGGACGTCGTGAAAAGTGCTTCTGGCTTCTGATGACGTCATCGGGACGTCGTGAAAAGTGCATCTGGCTTCTGATGACGTCATCGGGACGTCGTGAAAAGTGCTTCTGGCTTCTGATGACGTCATCGGGACGTCGTGAAAAGTGCATCTGGCTTCTGATGACGTCATCGGGACGTCGTGAAAAGTGCATCTGGCTTCTGATGACGTCATCGGGACGTCGTGAAAAGTGCATCTGGCTTCTGATGACGTCATCGGGACGTCGTGAAAAGTGCTTCTGGCTTCTGATGACGTCATCGGGACGTCGTGAAAAGTGCATCTGGCTTCTGATGACGTCATCGGGACGTCGTGAAAAGTGCATCTGGCTTCTGATGACGTCATCGGGACGGCGTGAAAAGTGCTTCTGGCTTCTGATGACGTCATCGGGACGTCGTGAAAAGTGCATCTGGCTTCTGATGACGTCATCGGGACGTCGTGAAAAGTGCATCTGGCTTCTGATGACGTCATCGGGACGTCGTGAAAAGTGCATCTGGCTTCTGATGACGTCATCGGGACGTCGTGAAAAGTGCATCTGGCTTCTGATGACGTCATCGGGACGTCGTGAAAAGTGCATCTGGCTTCTGATGACGTCATCGGGACGTCGTGAAAAGTGCATCTGGCTTCTGATGACGTCATCGAGACGTCGTGAAAAGTGCATCCGGCTTCTGATGACGTCATCGGGACGTCGTGAAAAGTGCTTCTGGCTTCTGATGACGTCAGCGGGACGTCGTGAAAAGTGCACCTGGCTTCTGATGACGTCATCGGGACGTCGTGAAAAGTGCATCTGGCTTCTGATGACGTCATCGGGACGTCGTGAAAAGTGCTTCTGGCTTCTGATGACGTCATCGGGACGTCGTGAAAAGTGCATCTGGCTCCTGATGACGTCATCGGGACGTCGGGAAAAGTGCTTCTGGCTTCTGATGACGTCATCGGGACGTCGTGAAAAGTGCATCTGGCTCCTGATGACGTCATCGGGACGTCGTGAAAAGTGCATCTGGCTTCTGATGACGTCATCGGGACGTCGTGAAAAGTGCTTCTGGCTTCTGATGACGTCATCGGGACGTCGTGAAAAGTGCATCTGGCTTCTGATGACGTCATCGGGACGTCGTGAAAAGTGCTTCTGGCTTCTGATGACGTCATCGGGACGTCGTGAAAAGTGCTTCTGGCTTCTGATGACGTCATCGGGACGTCGTGAAAAGTGCATCTGGCTTCTGATGACGTCATCGGGACGTCGTGAAAAGTGCTTCTGGCTTCTGATGACGTCATCGGGACGTCGTGAAAAGTGCATCTGGCTTCTGATGACGTCATCGGGACGTCGTGAAAAGTGCATCTGGCTTCTGATGACGTCATCGGGACGTCGTGAAAAGTGCTTCTGGCTTCTGATGACGTCATCGGGACGTCGTGAAAAGTGCATCTGGCTTCTGATGACGTCATCGGGACGTCGTGAAAAGTGCATCTGGCTTCTGATGACGTCATCGGGACGTCGTGAAAAGTGCATCTGGCTTCTGATGACGTCATCGGGACGTCGTGAAAAGTGCTTCTGGCTTCTGATGACGTCATCGGGACGTCGTGAAAAGTGCATCTGGCTTCTGATGACGTCATCGGGACGTTGTGAAAAGTGCTTCTGGCTTCTGATGACGTCATCGGGACGTTGTGAAAAGTGCTTCTGGCTTCTGATAACGTCACCGGGACGTCGTGAAAAGTGCATCTGGCTTCTGATGACGTCATCGGTACGTCGTGAAAAGTGCTTCTGGCTTCTGGTGACGTCATCGGGACTTCGTGAAAAGTGCATCTGGCTTCTGATGACGTCATCGGGACGTCGTGAAAAGTGCATCTGGCTTCTGATGACGTCATCGGGACGTCGTGAAAAGTGCATCTGGCTTCTGATGACGTCATCGGGACGTCGTGAAAAGTGCATCTGGCTTCTGATGACGTCATCGGGACGTCGTGAAAAGTGCATCTGGCTTCTGATGACGTCATCGGGACGTCGTGAAAAGTGCATCTGGCTTCTGATGACGTCATCGGGACGTCGTGAAAAGTGCATCTGGCTTCTGATGACGTCATCGGGACGTCGTGAAAAGTGCTTCTGGCTTCTGATGACGTCATCGGGACGTCGTGAAAAGTGCATCTGGCTTCTGATGACGTCATCGGGACGTCGTGAAAAGTGCATCTGGCTTCTGATGACGTCATCGGGACGTCGTGAAAAGTGCATCTGGCTTCTGATGGCGTCATCGGGACGTCGTGAAAAGTGCATCTGGCTTCTGATGACGTCATCGGGACGTCGTGAAAGTGCTTCGGGCTTCTGATGACGTCATCGGGACGTCGTGAAAAGTGCATCTGGCTTCTGATGACGTCATCGGGACGTCGTGAAAAGTGCTTCTGGCTTCTGATGACGTCATCGGGACGTCGTGAAAAGTGCATCTGGCTTCTGATGACGTCATCGGGACGTCGTGAAAAGTGCTTCTGGCTTCTGATGACGTCATCGGGACGTCGTGAAAAGTGCATCTGGCTTCTGATGACGTCATCGGGACGTCGTGAAAAGTGCTTCTGGCTTCTGATGACGTCATCGGGACGTCGTGAAAAGTGCTTCTGGCTTCTGATGACGTCATCGGGACGTCGTGAAAAGTGCATCTGGCTTCTGATGACGTCATCGGGACGTCGTGAAAAGTGCTTCTGGCTTCTGATGACGTCATCGGGACGTCGTGAAAAGTGCATCTGGCTTCTGATGACGTCATCGGGACGTCGTGAAAAGTGCATCTGGCTTCTGATGACGTCATCGGGACGTCGTGAAAAGTGCATCTGGCTTCTGATGACGTCATCGGGACGTCGTGAAAAGTGCATCTGGCTTCTGATGACGTCACCGGGACGTCGTGAAAAGTGCATCTGGCTTCTGATGACGTCATCGGGACGTCGTGAAAAGTGCATCTGGCTTCTGATGACGTCATCGGGACGTCGTGAAAAGTGCTTCTGGCTTCTGATGACGTCATCGGGACGTCGTGAAAAAGTGCATCTAGCTTCTGATGACGTCATCGGGACGTCGTGAAAAGTGCATCTGGCTTCTGATGACGTCATCGGGACGTCGTGAAAAGTGCATCTGGCTTCTGATGACGTCATCGGGACGTCGTGAAAAGTGCATCTGGCTTCTGATGACGTCATCGGGACGTCGTGAAAAGTGCTTCTGGCTTCTGATAACGTCATCGGGACGTCGTGAAAAGTGCATCTGGCTTCTGATGACGTCATCGGGACGTCGTGAAAAGTGCATCTGGCTTCTGATGACGTCATCGGGACGTCGTGAAAAGTGCATCTGGCTTCTGATGACGTCATCGGGACGTCGTGAAAAGTGCTTCTGGCTTCTGATGACGTCATCGGGACGTCGTGAAAAGTGCATCTGGCTTCTGATGACGTCATCGGGACGTCGTGAAAAGTGCATCTGGCTTCTGATGACGTCATCGGGACGTCGTGAAAAGTGCTTCGGGCTTCTGATGGCGTCATCGGGACGTCGTGAAAAGTGCATCTGGCTTCTGATGACGTCATCGGGACGTCGTGAAAAGTGCATCTGGCTTCTGATGACGTCATCGGGACGTCGTGAAAAGTGCATCTGGCTTCTGATGACGTCATCGGGACGTCGTGAAAGTGCATCTGGCCTCTAATGACGTCATCGGGACGTCGTTAAAAGTGCATCTGGCTTCTGATGACGTCATCGGGACGTGGTGAAAAGTGCATCTGGCTTCTGATGACGTCATCGGAACGTCGTGAAAAGTGCCTCTGGCTTCTAATGACGTCAACGGGACGTCGTGACAAGTGCCTCTGGCTTTTGATGACGTCATCGGGACGTCGTGAAAAGTGCATCTGGCTCCTGATGACGTCATCGGTACGTCGTGCAAAGTGCATCTGGCTTCTGATGACGTCATCGGGACGTCGTGAAAAGTGCTTCTGGCTTCTGAATACGCCATCGGGACGTCGTGAAAAGTGCATCTGGCTTCTGATGACGTCATCGGGACGTCGTGAAAAGTGCATCTGGCTTCTGATGACGTCATCGGGACGTCGTGAAAAGTGCATCTGGCTTCTGATGACGTCATCGGGACGTCGTGAAAAGTGCATCTGGCTTCTGATGACGTCATCGGGACGTCGTGAAAAGTGCATCTGGCTTCTGATGACGTCATCGGGACGTCGTGAAAAGTGCTTCTGGCTTCTGATGACGTCATCGGGACGTCGTGAAAAGTGCATCTGGCTTCTGATGACGTCATCGGGACGTCGTGAAAAGTGCTTCTGGCTTCTGATGACGTCATCGGGACGTCGTGAAAAGTGCATCTGGCTTCTGATGACGTCATCGGGACGTCGTGAAAAGTGCATCTGGCTTCTGATGACGTCATCGGGACGTCGTGAAAAGTGCTTCTGGCTTCTGATGACGTCATCGGGACGTCGTGAAAAGTGCATCTGGCTTCTGATGACGTCATCGGGACGTCGTGAAAAGTGCTTCTGGCTTCTGATGACGTCATCGGGACGTCGTGAAAAGTGCATCTGGCTTCTGATGACGTCATCGGGACGTCGTGAAAAGTGCTTCTGGCTTCTGATGACGTCATCGGGACGTCGTGAAAAGTGCATCTGGCTTCTGATGACGTCATCGGGACGTCGTGAAAAGTGCTTCTGGCTTCTGATGACGTCATCGGGACGTCGTGAAAAGTGCATCTGGCTTCTGATGACGTCATCGGGACGTCGTGAAAAGTGCATCTGGCTTCTGATGACGTCATCGGGACGTCGTGAAAAGTGCTTCTGGCTTCTGATGACGTCATCGGGACTTCGTGAAAAGTGCATCTGGCTTCTGATGACGTCATCGGGACGTCGTGAAAAGTGCTTCTGGCTTCTGATGACGTCATCGGGACGTCGTGAAAAGTGCTTCTGGCTTCTGATGACGTCATCGGGACGTCGTGAAAAGTGCATCTGGCTTCTGATGACGTCATCGGGACGTCGTGAAAAGTGCTTCTGGCTTCTGATGACGTCATCGGGACGTCGTGAAAAGTGCATCTGGCTTCTGATGACGTCATCGGGACGTCGTGAAAAGTGCATCTGGCTTCTGATGACGTCATCGGGACGTCGTGAAAAGTGCATCTGGCTTCTGATGACGTCATCGGGACGTCGTGAAAAGTGCTTCTGGCTTCTGATGACGTCATCGGGACGTCGTGAAAAGTGCATCTGGCTTCTGATGACGTCATCGGGACGTCGTGAAAAGTGCATCTGGCTTCTGATGACGTCATCGGGACGTCGTGAAAAGTGCATCTGGCTTCTGATGACGTCATCGGGACGTCGTGAAAAGTGCTTCTGGCTTCTGATGACGTCATCGGGACGTCGTGAAAAGTGCATCTGGCTTCTGATGACGTCATCGGGACGTCGTGAAAAGTGCATCTGGCTTCTGATGACGTCATCGGGACGTCGTGAAAAGTGCATCTGGCTTCTGATGACGTCATCGGGACGTCGTGAAAAGTGCATCTGGCTTCTGATGACGTCAACGGGACGTCGTGAAAAGTGCTTCTGGCTTCTGATGACGTCATCGGGACGTCGTGAAAAGTGCATCTGGCTTCTGATGACGTCATCGGGACGTCGTGAAAAGTGCTTCTGGCTTCTGATGACGTCATCGGGACGTCGTGAAAAGTGCATCTGGCTTCTGATGACGTCATCGGGACGTCGTGAAAAGTGCATCTGGCTTCTGATGACGTCATCGGGACATCGTGAAAAGTGCTTCTGGCTCCTGATCACGTCATGGGGACGTCGTGAAAAGTGCATTTGACTTCTGATGACGTCATCGAGACGTCGTGAAAAGTGCATGTGGCTTCTGATGACGTCATCGGGACGTCGTGAAAAGTGCATCTGGCTTCTGATGACGTCATCGGGACGTCGTGAAAAGTGCATCTGGCTTCTGATGACGTCATCGGGACGTCGTGAAAAGGGCATCTGGCTTCTGATGACGTCATCGGGACGTCGTGAAAAGTGCATCTGGCTTCTGATGACGTCATCGGGACGTCGTGAAAAGTGCTTCTGGCTTCTGATGACGTCATCGGGACGTCGTGAAAAGTGCATCTGGCTTCTGATGACGTCATCGGGACGTCGTGAAAAGTGCATCTGGCTTCTGATGACGTCATCGGGACGTCGTGAAAAGTGCTTCTGGCTTCTGATGACGTCATCGGGACGTCGTGAAAAGTGCATCTGGCTTCTGATGACGTCATCGGGACGTCGTGAAAAGTGCATCTGGCTTCTGATGACGTCATCGGGACGTCGTGAAAAGTGCATCTGGCTTCTGATGACGTCATCGGGACGTCGTGAAAAGTGCTTCTGGCTTCTGGTGACGTCATCGGGACTTCGTGAAAAGTGCATCTGGCTTCTGATGACGTCATCGGGACGTCGTGAAAAGTGCATCTGGCTTCTGATGACGTCATCGGGACGTCGTGAAAAGTGCTTCTGGCTTCTGATGACGTCATCGGGACGTCGTGAAAAGTGCATCTGGCTTCTGATGACGTCATCGGGACGTCGTGAAAAGTGCTTCTGGCTTCTGATGACGTCATCGGGACGTCGTGAAAAGTGCATCTGGCTTCTGATGACGTCATCGGGACGTCGTGAAAAGTGCATCTGGCTTCTGATGACGTCATCGGGACGTCGTGAAAAGTGCATCTGGCTTCTGATGACGTCATCGGGACGTCGTGAAAAGTGCTTCTGGCTTCTGATGACGTCATCGGGACGTCGTGAAAAGTGCATCTGGCTTCTGATGACGTCATCGGGACGTCGTGAAAAGTGCATCTGGCTTCTGATGACGTCATCGGGACGTCGTGAAAAGTGCATCTGGCTTCTGATGACGTCATCGGGACGTCGTGAAAAGTGCATCTGGCTTCTGATGACGTCATCGGGACGTCGTGAAAAGTGCATCTGGCTTCTGATGACGTCATCGGGACGTCGTGAAAAGTGCTTCTGGCTTCTGATGACGTCATCGGGACGTCGTGAAAAGTGCATCTGGCTTCTGATGACGTCATCGGGACGTCGTGAAAAGTGCTTCTGGCTTCTGATGACGTCATCGGGACGTCGTGAAAAGTGCATCTGGCTTCTGATGACGTCATCGGGACGTCGTGAAAAGTGCTTCTGGCTTCTGATGACGTCATCGGGACGTCGTGAAAAGTGCATCTGGCTTCTGATGACGTCATCGGGACGTCGTGAAAAGTGCATCTGGCTTCTGATGACGTCATCGGGACGTCGTGAAAAGTGCTTCTGGCTTCTGATGACGTCATCGGGACGTCGTGAAAAGTGCATCTGGCTTCTGATGACGTCATCGGGACGTCGTGAAAAGTGCATCTGGCTTCTGATGACGTCATCGGGACGTCGTGAAAAGTGCATCTGGCTTCTGATGACGTCATCGGGACGTCGTGAAAAGTGCATCTGGCTTCTGGTGCCGTCATCGGGACGTCGTGAAAAGTGCATCTGGCTTCTGATGACGTCATCGGGACGTCGTGAAAAGTGCATCTGGCTTCTGATGACGTCATCGGGACGTCGTGAAAAGTGCTTCTGGCTTCTGATGACGTCATCGGGACGTCGTGAAAAGTGCATCTGGCTTCTGATGACGTCATCGGGACGTCGTGAAAAGTGCTTCTGGCTTCTGATGACGTCATCGGGACGTCGTGAAAAGTGCATCTGGCTTCTGATGACGTCATCGGTACGTCGTGAAAAGTGCATCTGGCTTCTGATGACGTCATCGGGACGTCGTGAAAAGTGCTTCTGGCTTCTGATGACGTCATCGGGACGTCGTGAAAAGTGCATCTGGCTTCTGATGACGTCATCGGGACGTCGTGAAAAGTGCATCTGGCTTTTGATGACGTCATCGGGACGTCGTGAAAAGTGCATCTGGCTTCTGATGACGTCATCGGGACGTCGTGAAAAGTGCATCTGGCTTCTGATGACGTCATCGGGACGTCGTGAAAAGTGCATCTGGCTTCTGATGACGTCATCGGGACGTCGTGAAAAGTGCTTCTGGCTTCTGATGACGTCATCGGGACGTCGTGAAAAGTGCTTCTGGCTTCTGATGACGTCATCGGGACGTCGTGAAAAGTGCATCTGGCTTCTGATGACGTCATCGGGACGTCGTGAAAAGTGCATCTGGCTTCTGATGACGTCATCGGGACGTCGTGAAAAGTGCTTCTGGCTTCTGATGACGTCATCGGGACGTCGTGAAAAGTGCATCTGGCTTCTGATGACGTCATCGGGACGTCGTGAAAAGTGCTTCTGGCTTCTGATGACGTCATCGGGACGTCGTGAAAAGTGCATCTGGCTTCTGATGACGTCATCGGGACGTCGTGAAAAGTGCATCTGGCTTCTGATGACGTCATCGGGACGTCGTGAAAAGTGCTTCTGGCTTCAGATGACGTCATCGGGACTTCGTGAAAAGTGCATCTGGCTTCTGATGACGTCATCGGGACGTCGTGAAAAGTGCATCTGGCTTCTGATGACGTCATCGGGACGTCGTGAAAAGTGCTTCTGGCTTCTGATGACGTCATCGGGACGTCGTGAAAAGTGCATCTGGCTTCTGATGACGTCATCGGGACGTCGTGAAAAGTGCTTCTGGCTTCTGATGACGTCATCGGGACGTCGTGAAAAGTGCATCTGGCTTCTGATGACGTCATCGGGACGTCGTGAAAAGTGCTTCTGGCTTCTGATGACGTCATCGGGACGTCGTGAAAAGTGCATCTGGCTTCTGATGACGTCATCGGGACGTCGTGAAAAGTGCATCTGGCTTCTGATGACGTCATCGGGACGTCGTGAAAAGTGCTTCTGGCTTCTGATGACGTCATCGGGACGTCGTGAAAAGTGCATCTGGCTTCTGATGACGTCATCGGGACGTCGTGAAAAGTGCTTCTGGCTTCTGATGACGTCATCGGGACGTCGTGAAAAGTGCATCTGGCTTCTGATGACGTCATCGGGACGTCGTGAAAAGTGCTTCTGGCTTCTGATGACGTCATCGGGACGTCGTGAAAAGTGCTTCTGGCTTCTGATGACGTCATCGGGACGTCGTGAAAAGTGCATCTGGCTTCTGATGACGTCATCGGGACGTCGTGAAAAGTGCATCTGGCTTCTGATGACGTCATCGGGACGTCGTGAAAAGTGCTTCTGGCTTCTGATGACGTCATCGGGACGTCGTGAAAAGTGCATCTGGCTTCTGATGACGTCATCGGGACGTCGTGAAAAGTGCTTCTGGCTTCTGATGACGTCATCGGGACGTCGTGAAAAGTGCATCTGGCTTCTGATGACGTCATCGGGACGTCGTGAAAAGTGCATCTGGCTTCTGATGACGTCATCGGGACGTCGTGAAAAGTGCTTCTGGCTTCTGATGACGTCATCGGGACGTCGTGAAAAGTGCATCTGGCTTCTGATGACGTCATCGGGACGTCGTGAAAAGTGCATCTGGCTTCTGATGACGTCATCGGGACGTCGTGAAAAGTGCTTCTGGCTTCTGATGACGTCATCGGGACGTCGTGAAAAGTGCATCTGGCTTCTGATGACGTCATCGGGACGTCGTGAAAAGTGCATCTGGCTTCTGATGACGTCATCGGGACGTCGTGAAAAGTGCATCTGGCTTCTGATGACGTCATCGGGACGTCGTGAAAAGTGCATCTGGCTTCTGATGACGTCATCGGGACGTCGTGAAAAGTGCTTCTGGCTTCTGATGACGTCATCGGGACGTCGTGAAAAGTGCATCTGGCTTCTGATGACGTCATCGGGACGTCGTGAAAAGTGCTTCTGGCTTCTGATGACGTCATCGGGACGTTGTGAAAAGTGCATCTGGCTTCTGATAACGTCATCGGGACGTCGTGAAAAGTGCATCTGGCTTCTGATGACGTCATCGGGACGTCGTGAAAAGTGCTTCTGGCTTCTGGTGACGTCATCGGGACTTCGTGAAAAGTGCATCTGGCTTCTGATGACGTCATCGGGACGTCGTGAAAAGTGCATCTGGCTTCTGATGACGTCATCGGGACGTCGTGAAAAGTGCATCTGGCTTCTGATGACGTCATCGGGACGTCGTGAAAAGTGCATCTGGCTTCTGATGACGTCATCGGGACGTCGTGAAAAGTGCATCTGGCTTCTGATGACGTCATCGGGACGTCGTGAAAAGTGCTTCTGGCTTCTGATGACGTCATCGGGACGTCGTGAAAAGTGCATCTGGCTTCTGATGACGTCATCGGGACGTCGTGAAAAGTGCATCTGGCTTCTGATGACGTCATCGGGACGTCGTGAAAAGTGCTTCTGGCTTCTGGTGACGTCATCGGGACTTCGTGAAAAGTGCATCTGGCTTCTGATGACGTCATCGGGACGTCGTGAAAAGTGCTTCTGGCTTCTGATGACGTCATCGGGACGTCGTGAAAAGTGCATCTGGCTTCTGATGACGTCATCGGGACGTCGTGAAAAGTGCTTCTGGCTTCTGATGACGTCATCGGGACGTCGTGAAAAGTGCATCTGGCTTCTGATGACGTCATCGGGACGTCGTGAAAAGTGCATCTGGCTTCTGATGACGTCATCGGGACGTCGTGAAAAGTGCTTCTGGCTTCTGATGACGTCATCGGGACGTCGTGAAAAGTGCATCTGGCTTCTGATGACGTCATCGGGACGTCGTGAAAAGTGCTTCTGGCTTCTGATGACGTCATCGGGACGTCGTGAAAAGTGCATCTGGCTTCTGATGACGTCATCGGGACGTCGTGAAAAGTGCATCTGGCTTCTGATGACGTCATCGGGACGTCGTGAAAAGTGCATCTGGCTTCTGATGACGTCATCGGGACGTCGTGAAAAGTGCATCTGGCTTCTGATGACGTCATCGGGACGTCGTGAAAAGTGCATCTGGCTTCTGATGACGTCATCGGGACGTCGTGAAAAGTGCATCTGGCTTCTGATGACGTCATCGGGACGTCGTGAAAAGTGCATCTGGCTTCTGATGACGTCATCGGGACGTCGTGAAAAGTGCATCTGGCTTCTGATGACGTCATCGGGACGTCGTGAAAAGTGCATCTGGCTTCTGATGACGTCATCGGGACGTCGTGAAAAGTGCTTCTGGCTTCTGGTGACGTCATCGGGACTTCGTGAAAAGTGCATCTGGCTTCTGATGACGTCATCGGGACGTCGTGAAAAGTGCATCTGGCTTCTGATGACGTCATCGGGACGTCGTGAAAAGTGCATCTGGCTTCTGATGACGTCATCGGGACGTCGTGAAAAGTGCATCTGGCTTCTGATGACGTCATCGGGACGTCGTGAAAAGTGCATCTGGCTTCTGATGACGTCATCGGGACGTCGTGAAAAGTGCTTCTGGCTTCTGATGACGTCATCGGGACGTCGTGAAAAGTGCATCTGGCTTCTGATGACGTCATCGGGACGTCGTGAAAAGTGCTTCTGGCTTCTGATGACGTCATCGGGACGTCGTGAAAAGTGCATCTGGCTTCTGATGACGTCATCGGGACGTCGTGAAAAGTGCATCTGGCTTCTGATGACGTCATCGGGACGTCGTGAAAAGTGCATCTGGCTTCTGATGACGTCATCGGGACGTCGTGAAAAGTGCTTCGGGCTTCTGATGACGTCATCGGGACGTCGTGAAAAGTGCATCTGGCTTCTGATGACGTCATCGGGACGTCGTGAAAAGTGCATCTGGCTTCTGATGACGTCATCGGTACGTCGTGAATAGTGCATCTGGCTTCTGATGACGTCATCAAGACGTCGTGAAAAGTGCATCTGGCTTCTGATGACGTCATCGGGACGTCGTGAAAAGTGCATCTGGCTTCTGATGACGTCATCGGGACGTCGTGAAAAGTGCATCTGACTTCTGATGACGTCATCGGGACGTCGTGAAAAGTGCATCTGGCTTCTGATGACGTCATCGGGACGTCGTGAAAAGTGCATCTGGCTTCTGATGACGTCATCGGGACGTCGTGAAAAGTGCTTCTGGCTTCAGATGACGTCATCGGGACTTCGTGAAAAGTGCATCTGGCTTCTGATGACGTCATCGGGACGTCGTGAAAAGTGCATCTGGCTTCTGATGACGTCATCGGGACGTCGTGAAAAGTGCATCTGGCTTCTGATGACGTCATCGGGACGTCGTGAAAAGTGCATCTGGCTTCTGATGACGTCATCGGGACGTCGTGAAAAGTGCTTCTGGCTTCTGATGACGTCATCGGGACGTCGTGAAAAGTGCATCTGGCTTCTGATGACGTCATCGGGACGTCGTGAAAAGTGCATCTGGCTTCTGATGACGTCATCGGGACGTCGTGAAAAGTGCTTCTGGCTTCTGATGACGTCATCGGGACGTCGTGAAAAGTGCATCTAGCTTCTGATGACGTCATCGAGACGTCGTGAAAAGTGCATCTGGCTTCTGATGACGTCATCGGGACGTCGTGAAAAGTGCATCTGGCTTCTGATGACGTCATCGGGACGTCGTGAAAAGTGCATCTGGCTTCTGATGACGTCATCGGGACGTCGTGAAAAGTGCTTCTGGCTTCTGATGACGTCATCGGGACGTCGTGAAAAGTGCATCTGGCTTCTGATGACGTCATCGGGACGTCGTGAAAAGTGCATCTGGCTTCTGATGACGTCATCGAGACGTCGTGAAAAGTGCATCTGGCTTCTGATGACGTCATCGGGACGTCGTGGAAAGTGCATCTGGCTTCTGATGACGTCATCGGGACGTCGTGAAAAGTGCATCTGGCTTCTGATGACGTCATCGGGACGTCGTGAAAAGTGCATCTGGCTTCTGATGACGTCATCGGGACGTCGTGAAAAGTGCATCTGGCTTCTGATGACGTCATCGGGACGTCGTGAAAAGTGCTTCTGGCTTCTGATGACGTCATCGGGACGTCGTGAAAAGTGCATCTGGCTTCTGATGACGTCATCGGGACGTCGTGAAAAGGGCATCTGGCTTCTGATGACGTCATCGGGACGTCGTGAAAACTGCATCTGGCTTCTGATGACGTCATCGGGACGTCGTGAAAAGTGCTTCTGGCTTCTGATGACGTCATCGGGACGTCGTGAAAAGTGCATCTGGCTTCTGATGACGTCATCGGGACGTCGTGAAAAGTGCATCTGGCTTCTGATGACGTCATCGGGACGTCGTGAAAAGTGCTTCTGGCTTCTGATGACGTCATCGGGACGTCGTGAAAAGTGCATCTGGCTTCTGATGACGTCATCGGGACGTCGTGAAAAGTGCTTCTGGCTTCTGATGACGTCATCGGGACGTCGTGATAGTGCGTCTGGCTTCTGATGACGTCATCGGGACGTCGTGAAAAGTGCATCTGGCTTCTGATGACGTCATCGGGACGTCGTGAAAAGTGCTTCTGGCTTCTGATGACGTCATCGGGACGTCGTGAAAAGTGCATCTGGCTTCTGATGACGTCATCGGGACGTCGTGAAAAGTGCATCTGGCTTCTGATGACGTCATCGGGACGTCGAGAAAAGTGCTTCTGGCTTCTGATGACGTCATCGGGACGTCGTGAAAAGTGCATCTGGCTTCTGATGACGTCATCGGGACGTCGTGAAAAGTGCATCTGGCTTCTGATGACGTCATCGGGACGTCGTGAAAAGGGCTTCTGCCCTCTGATGACGTCATCGGGACGTCGTGAAAAGTGCATCTGGCTTCTGATGCCGTCATCGGGACGTCGTGAAAAGTGCTTCTGGCTTCTGATGACGTCATCGGGACGTCGTGAAAAGTGCATCTGGCTTCTGATGACGTCATCGGGACGTCGTGAAAAGTGCATCTGGCTTCTGATGTCGTCATCGGGACGGCGTGAAAAGTGCTTCTGGCTTCTGATGACGTCATCGGGACGTCGTGAAAGTGCATCTGGCTTCTGATGACGTCATCGGGACGTCGTGAAAAGTGCATCTCGCTTCTGATGACGTCATCGGGACGTCGTGAAAAGTGCATCTGGCTTCTGATGACGTCATCGGGACGTCGTGGAAAGTGCTTCTGGCTTCTGATGACGTCATCGGGACGTCGTGAAAAGTGCATCTGGCTTCTGATGACGTCATCGGGACGTCGTGAAAAGTGCATCTGGCTTCTGATGACGTCATCGGGACGTCGTGAAAAGTGCTTCTGGCTTCTGATGACGTCATCGGGACGTCGTGAAAAGTGCATCTGGCTTCTGATGACGTCATCGGGACGTCGTGAAAAGTGCATCTGGCTTCTGATGACGTCATCGGGACGTCGTGAAAAGTGCATCTGGCTTCTGATGACGTCATCGGGACGTCGTGAAAAGTGCATCTGGCTTCTGATGACGTCATCGGGACGTCGTGAAAAGTGCATCTGGCTTCTGATGACGTCATCGGGACGTCGTGAAAAGTGCATCTGGCTTCTGATGACGTCATCGGGACGTCGTGAAAAGTGCTTCTGGCTTCTGATTACGTCATCGGGACGTCGTGAAAAGTGCATCTAGCTTCTGATGACGTCATCGAGACGTCGTGAAAAGTGCATCTGGCTTCTGATGACGTCATCGGGACGTCGTGAAAAGTGCATCTGGCTTCTGATGACGTCATCGGGACGTCGTGAAAAGTGCATCTGGCTTCTGATGACGTCATCGGGACGTCGTGAAAAGTGCATCTGGCTTCTGATGACGTCATCGGGACGTCGTGAAAAGTGCTTCTGGCTTCTGATGACGTCATCCGGACGTCGTGAAAAGTGCATCTGGCTTCTGATGACGTCATCGGGACGTTGTGAAAAGTGCTTCTGGCTTCTGATGACGTCATCGGGACGTCGTGAAAGTGCTTCTGGCTTCTGATGACGTCATCGGGACGTCGTGAAAAGTGCCTCTGGCTTCTTATGACGTCGTCCGCACGTCGTGAGAAGTGCTCCGGGCTTCTGATGACGTCATCGGTTCGTCGTGATGAGTGCATCTGGCTTCTGATGACGTCATCGGGTCGTCGTGAAAAGTGCCTCTGGCTTCTTATGACGTCATCGGGACGTCGTGAAAAGTGCATCTGGCTTCTGATGACGTCATCGGGACGTCGTGAAAAGTGCTTCTGGCTTCTGATGACGTCATCGGGACGTTGTGAAAAGTGCATCTGGCTTCTGATAACGTCATCGGGACGTCGTGAAAAGTGCATCTGGCTTCTGATGACGTCATCGGGACGTCGTGAAAAGTGCTTCTGGCTTCTGATGACGTCATCGGGACGTCGTGAAAAGTGCATCTGGCTTCTGATGACGTCATCGGGACGTCGTGAAAAGTGCATCTGGCTTCTGATGACGTCATCGGGACGTCGTGAAAAGTGCTTCTGGCTTCTGATGACGTCATCGGGACGTCGTGAAAAGTGCATCTGGCTTCTGATGACGTCATCGGGACGTCGTGAAAAGTGCTTCTGGCTTCTGATGACGTCATCGGGACGTCGTGAAAAGTGCATCTGGCTTCTGATGACGTCATCGGGACGTCGTGAAAAGTGCATCTGGCTTCTGATGACGTCATCGGGACGTCGTGAAAAGTGCATCTGGCTTCTGATGACGTCATCGGGACGTCGTGAAAAGTGCATCTGGCATCTGATGACGTCATCGGGACGTCGTGAAAAGTGCATCTGGCTTCTGATGACGTCATCGGGACGTCGTGAAAAGTGCATCTGGCTTCTGATGACGTCATCGGGACGTCGTGAAAAGTGCATCTGGATTCTGATGACGTCATCGGGACGTCGTGAAAAGTGCTTCTGGCTTCTGATGACGTCATCGGGACGTCGTGAAAAGTGCATCTGGCTTCTGATGACGTCATCGGGACGTCGTGAAAAGTGCTTCTGGCTTCTGATGACGTCATCGGGACGTCGTGAAAAGTGCATCTGGCTTCTGATGACGTCATCGGGACGTCGTGAAAAGTGCTTCTGGCTTCTGATGACGTCATCGGGACGTCGTGAAAAGTGCATCTGGCTTCTGATGACGTCATCGGGACGTCGTGAAAAGTGCATCTGGCTTCTGATGACGTCATCGGGACGTCGTGAAAAGTGCTTCTGGCTTCTGATGACGTCATCGGGACGTCGTGAAAAGTGCATCTGGCTTCTGATGACGTCATCGGGACGTCGTGAAAAGTGCATCTGGCTTCTGATGACGTCATCGGGACGTCGTGAAAAGTGCATCTGGCTTCTGATGACGTCATCGGGACGTCGTGAAAAGTGCATCTGGCTTCTGATGACGTCATCGGGACGTCGTGAAAAGTGCATCTGGCTTCTGATGACGTCATCGGGACGTCGTGAAAAGTGCTTCTGGCTTCTGATGACGTCATCGGGACGTCGTGAAAAGTGCATCTGGCTTCTGATGACGTCATCGGGACGTCGTGAAAAGTGCATCTGGCTTCTGATGACGTCATCGGGACGTCGTGAAAGTGCTTCTGGCTTCTGATGACGTCATCGGGACGTCGTGAAAAGTGCATCTGGCTTCTGATGACGTCATCGGGACGTCGTGAAAAGTGCATCTGGCTTCTGATGACGTCATCGGGACGTCGTGAAAAGTGCATCTGGCTTCTGATGACGTCATCGGGACGTCGTGAAAAGTGCATCTGGCTTCTGATGACGTCATCGGGACGTCGTGAAAAGTGCATCTGGCTTCTGATGACGTCATCGGGACGTCGTGAAAAGTGCATCTGGCTTCTGATGACGTCATCGGGACGTCGTGAAAAGTGCATCTGGCTTCTGATGACGTCATCGGGACGTCGTGAAAGTGCTTCTGGCTTCTGATGACGTCATCGGGCCGTCGTGAAAAGTGCATCTGGCTTCTGATGACGTCATCGGGACGTCGTGAAAAGTGCATCTGGCTTCTGATGACGTCATCGGGACGTCGTGAAAAGTGCTTCTGGCTTCTGATGACGTCATCGGGACGTCGTGAAAAGTGCATCTGGCTTCTGATGACGTCATCGGGACGTCGTGAAAAGTGCATCTGGCTTCTGATGACGTCATCGGGACGTCGTGAAAAGTGCTTCTGGCTTCTGATGACGTCATCGGGACGTCGTGAAAGGTGCATCTGGCTTCTGATGACGTCATCGGGACGTCGTGAAAAGTGCTTCTGGCTTCTGATGACGTCATCGGGACGTCGTGAAAAGTGCATCTGGCTTCTGATGACGTCATCGGGACGTCGTGAAAAGTGCTTCTGGCTTCTGATGACGTCATCGGGACGTCGTGAAAAGTGCATCTGGCTTCTGATGACGTCATCGGGACGTCTTGAAAAGTGCATCTGGCTTCTGATGACGTCATCGGGACGTCGTGAAAAGTGCATCTGGCACGTCGTGAAAAGTGCTTCTGGCTTCTGATGACGTCATCGGGACGTCGTGAAAAGTGCATCTGGCTTCTGATGACGTCATCGGGACGTCGTGAAAAGTGCATCTGGCTTCTGATGACGTCATCGGGACGTCGTGAAAAGTGCATCTGGCTTCTGATGACGTCATCGGGACGTCGTGAAAAGTGCATCTGGCTTCTGATGACGTCATCGGGACGTCGTGAAAAGTGCATCTGGCTTCTGATGACGTCATCGGGACGTCGTGAAAAGTGCTTCTGGCTTCTGATGACGTCATCGGGACGTCGTGAAAAGTGCATCTGGCTTCTGATGACGTCATCGGGACGTCGTGAAAAGTGCATCTGGCTTCTGATGACGTCATCGGGACGACGTGAAAAGTGCATCTGGCTTCTGATGACGTCATCGGGACGTCGTGAAAAGTGCTTCTGGCTTCTGATGACGTCATCGGGACGTCGTGAAAAGTGCATCTGGCTTCTGATGACGTCATCGGGACGTCGTGAAAAGTGCATCTGGCTTCTGATGACGTCATCGGGACGTCGTGAAAAGTGCATCTGGCTTCTGATGACGTCATCGGGACGTCGTGAAAAGTGCATCTGGCTTCTGATGACGTCATCGGGACGGCGTGAAAAAGTGCTTCTGGCTTCTGATGACGTCATCGGGACGTCGTGAAAAGTGCATCTGGCTTCTGATGACGTCATCGGGACGTCGTGAAAATTGCTTCTGGCTTCTGATGACGTCATCGGGACGTCGTGAAAAGTGCATCTGGCTTCTGATGACGTCATCGGGACGTCGTGAAAAGTGCATCTGGCTTCTGATGACGTCATCGGGACGTCGTGAAAAGTGCATCTGGCTTCTGATGACGTCATCGAGACGTCGTGAAAAGTGCATCTGGCTTCTGATGACGTCATCGGGACGTCGTGAAAAGTGCTTCTGGCTTCTGATGACGTCATCGGGACGTCGTGAAAAGTGCATCTGGCTTCTGATGACGTCATCGGGACGTCGTGAAAAGTGCTTCTGGCTTCTGATGACGTCATCGGGCCGTCGTGAAAGTGCATCTGGCTTCAGATTACGTCATCGGGACGTCGTGAAAAGTGCTTCTGGCTTCTGATGACGTCATCGGGACGTCGTGAAAAGTGCATCTGGCTTCTGATGACGTCATCGGGACGTCGTGAAAAGTGCATCTGGCTTCTGATGACGTCATCGGGACGTCGTGAAAAGTGCATCTGGCTTCTGATGACGTCATCGGGACGTCGTGAAAAGTGCATCTGGCTTCTGATGACGTCATCGGGACGTCGTGAAAAGTGCTTCTGGCTTCTGATGACGTCATCGGGACGTCGTGAAAAGTGCATCTGGCTTCTGATGACGTCATCGGGACGTCGTGAAAAGTGCACCTGACTTCTGATTACGTCATCGGGACGTCGTGAAAAGTGCATCTGGCTTCTGATGACGTCATCGGGACGTCGTGAAAAGTGCATCTGGCTTCTGATGACGTCATCGGGACGTCGTGAAAAGTGCATCTGGCTTCTGATGACGTCATCGGGACGTCGTGAAAAGTGCTTCTGGCTTCTGATGACGTCATCGGGACGTCGTGAAAAGTGCATCTGGCTTCTGATGACGTCATCGGGACGTCGTGAAAAGTGCATCTGGCTTCTGATGACGTCATCGGGACGTCGTGAAAAGTGCTTCTGGCTTCTGATGACGTCATCGGGACGTCGTGAAAAGTGCTTCTGGCTTCTGATGACGTCATCGGGACGTCGTGAAAAGTGCTTCTGGCTTCTGATGACGTCATCGGGACGTCGTGAAAAGTGCTTCTGGCTTCTGATGACGTCATCGGGACGTCGTGAAAAGTGCATCTGGCTTCTGATGACGTCATCGGGACGTCGTGAAAAGTGCATCTGGCTTCTGATGACGTCATCGGGACATCGTGAAAAGTGCATCTGACTTCTGATGACGTCATCGGGACGTCGTGAAAAGTGCATCTGACTTCTGATGACGTCATCGGGACGTCGTGAAAAGTGCTTCGGGCTTCTGATGACGTCATCGGGACGTCGTGAAAGTGCTTCTGGCTTCTGATGACGTCATCGGGACGTCGTGAAAGTGCATCTGGCTTCTGATGACGTCATCGGGACGTCGTGAAAGTGCTTCTGGCTTCTGATGACGTCATCGGGACGTCGTGAAAAGTGCTTCTGGCTTCTGATGACGTCATCGGGACGTCGTGAAAAGTGCATCTGGCTTCTGATGACGTCATCGGGACGTCGTGAAAAGTGCTTCTGGCTTCTGATGACGTCATCGGGACGTCGTGAAAAGTGCATCTGGCTTCTGATGACGTCATCGGGACGTCGTGAAAAGTGCATCTGGCTTCTGATGACGTCATCGGGACGTCGTGAAAAGTGCTTCTGGCTTCTGGTGACGTCATCGGGACTTCGTGAAAAGTGCATCTGGCTTCTGATGACGTCATCGGGACGTCGTGAAAAGTGCATCTGGCTTCTGATGACATCATCGGGACGTCGTGAAAAGTGCTTCTGGCTTCTGATGACGTCATCGGGACTTCGTGAAAAGTGCATCATGCTTCTTATGACGTCATCGGGACGTCGTGAAAAGTGCTTCTGGCTTCTGATGACGTCATCGGGACGTCGTGAAAAGTGCATCTGGCTTCTGATGACGTCATCGGGACGTCGTGAAAAGTGCATCTGGCTTCTGATGACGTCATCGGGACGTCGTGAAAAGTGCATCTGGCTTCTGATGACGTCATCGGGACGTCGTGAAAAGTGCTTCTGGCTTCTGATGACGTCATCGGGACGTCGTGAAAAGTGCATCTGGCTTCTGATGACGTCATCGGGACGTCGTGAAAAGTGCATCTGGCTTCTGATGACGTCATCGAGACGTCGTCAAAAAGTGCTTCTGGCTTCTGATGACGTCATCGGGACGTCGTGAAAAGTGCTTCGGGTTTCTGTCGACGTCATCGGGACGTCGTGAAAAGTGCATCTGGCTTCTGATGACGTCATCGGGACGTCGTGAAAAGTGCATCTGGCTTCTGGTGACGTCATCGGGACGTCGTGAAAAGTGCTTCGGGCTTCTGATGACGTCATCGGGACGTCGTGAAAAGTGCTTCGGGCTTCTGATGACGTCATCGGGACGTCGTGAAAAGTGCATCTGGCTTCTGATGACGTCATCGGGACGTCGTGAAAAGTGCATCTGGCTTCTGATGACGTCATCGGGACGTCGTGAAAAGTGCATCTGGCTTCTGATGACGTCATCGGGACGTCGTGAAAAGTGCTTCTGGCTTCTGATGACGTCATCGGGACGTCGTGAAAAGTGCGTCTGGCTTCTGATGACGTCATCGGGACGTCGTGAAAAGTGCTTCTGGCTTCTGATGACGTCATCGGGACGTTGTGAAAAGTGCTTCTGGCTTCTGATAACGTCACCGGGACGTCGTGAAAAGTGCATCTGGCTTCTGATGACGTCATCGGGACGTCGTGAAAAGTGCTTCTGGCTTCTGGTGACGTCATCGGGACTTCGTGAAAAGTGCATCTGGCTTCTGATGACGTCATCGGGACGTCGTGAAAAGTGCTTCTGGCTTCTGATGACGTCATCGGGACGTCGTGAAAAGTGCATCTGGCTTCTGATGACGTCATCGGGACGTGGTGAAAAGTGCTTCTGGCTTCTGATGACGTCATCGGGACGTCGTGAAAAGTGCATCTGGCTTTTGATGACGTCATCGGGACGTCGTGAAAAGTGCATCTGGCTTCTGATGACGTCATCGGGACGTCGTGAAAAGTGCATCTGGCTTCTGATGACGTCATCGGGACGTCGTGAAAAGTGCATCTGGCTTCTGATGACGTCATCGGGACGTCGTGAAAAGTGCATCTGGCTTCTGATGACGTCATCGGGACGTCGTGAAAAGTGCATCTGGCTTCTGATGACGTCATCGGGACGTCGTGAAAAGTGCATCTGGCTTCTGATGACGTCATCGGGACGTCGTGAAAGTGCATCTGGCTTCTGATGACGTCATCGGGACGTCGTGAAAAGTGCATCTGGCTGATGACGTCATCGGGACGTCGTGAAAAGTGCATCTGGCTTCTGATGACGTCATCGGGACGTCGTGAAAAGTGCTTCGGGCTTCTGATGACGTCATCGGGACGTCGTGAAAAGTGCATCTGGCTTCTGATGACGTCATCGGGACGTCGTGAAAAGTGCATCTGGCTTCTGATGACGTCATCGGGACGTCGTGAAAAGTGCATCTGGCTTCTGATGACGTCATCGGGACGTCGTGAAAGTGCTTCTGGCTTCTGATGACGTCATCGGACATC
>JAPDOI010001911.1:0-124981 GCA_029168955.1 Aplectana chamaeleonis
TTGGACAAGTGTGCTGGAATGAAGCTGAACAATTGAACAAGAACAAGATTGAGGCACACGATATCTTATCAGTGGGGCCACCGACACAGCTGACTATTGGCCTGACCTTTGAATATTGCAGGGTCGCTCGACGTCAGGTCTTCCTCACGCAGCGCTTGTGAGTTTCAGAATCAGAAGATATAAAACCGGGACACTGGAAGTTCGTTCTTAGACGCGTGATTTATCGAAGAGCGTAGACCACATTCTTTGGCGTGAGCCACCCAAACTCGGTTCAGTCTACGATACCGTGATGAGAACTCGTTCATCATTGCTGGTAAATAGAGAGAGGTATCCTGGAGATGGTGCTCCAACACATTTTTTTGTCCAACTGTTGAGGTGATAATGACAAACTCCCTCCTTTGTCGCTGGTAGATAACCTGACAACATTGGTATTCACGAGCCTTCGAACCTCGCTTTTCTAGGACCATTTTGCTGGAGACGGAGTTAGGTTCCTATGGTGTACTCTTCTTCGTTGAACTGAGTAACAACGTTGGAACGTTGGTTGCAGAGTAACATGGAACTTTGCATCCATGTTGACATCAGACTCCTTTTCCTGCTTTGATAAACATCTGAGGAAAATGTAGCGTAGAATCGCTGTAGGAGCTTGTTGGATCGGTATACTTAATCTTGTCCATTTTGCTTTCCAACGCAGTCTGTTGTGGAAGTGATTGTAGGCTTCCTACAATTTTCCGGAGAAACTGATGAAGATATTGGATGAAGATGGCGAAAAAACTAGGACTCTAGCTCAAGAATCGATCGCACTCTATCATCAGAAATTGATATACCACCGACCACCGTAACCCTTCGAGGACGTGCTGAGTGGTCGTTCAACATCATCAAGCCAGCACTGTTACTTCTGTTACTGCTGTTGAAGCGTGAGTCTCTAGAGGAATAGACGCGTCAACCTCGCGATCTCCTCAACAGATCATCGAACTTTTTCTGTAAAACGGTTTTGGGCTGCATATTAGAGCGAACAAAATTACAAATTGACATGGGACTCACTCACTACCCTCATCCAAAGACGATCATCCAAGAATCGCGCACAACACTGTTCTTAGCGGAGCATTTCGTGATCAATAGTTGAACATGAGGTCTTGTTTCTTGCGTAGAGATATTCTGTAGTTGCGAAGTTGCAGTTCCAATACTCGGCGATCGTCTGCATGTAGGCCGCACACCTCGTTGAGACGTTTTCTCAGAATGAAGTTAGGTATGATGCGATTCTTCAAGCAACGGCGGAGGAAAGTGAATCGATTGTCGCTCTGAGACGATCTTTGTCTCAGGGATAAAACTTCTTTAACCAGTCGGTAGAAATGTTCGCCTCGCAACAGTGCGCAGTATCGTATACGCCTGACTGTCCTTAAAGTCCTCGGCATTTTGTTGTAAATGAGCTATTTCTTCTATTTTGAGCCGCCACGAGGTTGTTATGGATCTTTATTTTTCTGGCTAACGCGTTTCGCGCTCCAACAAAGAGGTTCGACGCCTTCTTCAGAGCCTTAAAGTGATCCAGTCAATTTAACAAAATTGCACGCTCAAACACCGCGTACGCAAGTTCAACCTGAAGTTGTGGATCTGCTTCGGTTGCCGCGCGCAGACGGGCGCCATACCACACAGAGTCCTCAACCTTACAATCGAACGCAGTGCGTCGACACTTCCGGCCAGCAGTGAGCGAGGGAAATTAAGAATGAGACACTGTCGTACTCGAGATCACAGACTGGTCGCAATGTGTGCGTGCGTCGACGTGAGCATTTCTGATTGCCTGGTTTGCCTTTCGGGTTGAGAAGGCGACTGCATGTACGCGGGAGTGATATATATGATAACGCATGCTTGGCGTGCGGAGACAGCTACATCGGTGAGTCCGGGCGGCCACTTTGCCTGCGGATCCGTGAGCACGTCGACGGGAAAGAGATGCTCGCGTGAATCAACCCTCGTTGGGTGCACACCGTGTAAGAAGACACAATGGAGAAGATTTCAATCGTGAAGGTAGTTATCCTGCAAACGCGAAACTGAAATCATGCCGCGGAAAACATTAGGGAGGCATTTTGGATACAGACCAAAGCGCCCAGCCATGAATCGAAGGGAGGATGTGTATTTCGAACAACAGCTGCACTCAGTCCATTTATCCAGCTCTGTCATTTCTGATACGCACAACATTGGCGACCAGCGTTCAGATCTCGAGTACGACAAGTGTCTCATTCTTAATTTCCTTCGCTCACTGCTGGCCGGAAGTGTCAGCGACGCACTGCGTTCGATTGTGGGTGAGGACTCTTGTGTGGTATGGCGCCGTTCTGCGCGCGGCAAACCAGAAGCAGATCACAACTTTCGGTTGAACGCGTACGCGCCGTGTTTGAGCGTGCAATTTTGTTAAATTGACTGGATCACTTTATAAGGCTCTGGAAGATAGCGCGTCAGACGCCGAAACGCGTTAGCCAGAAAAATAAAGATCCATAACAACCTCGTGGCGGCTCAAAATAGAAGAAATAGCTCATTACAACAAAATGCCGAGGTTTAAGGACAGTCGGGCGTATACGTTAATGCAGAGGGTTAAGGAAGTTTGATAGCACTGTAAGCCATTTTGATTCAGGACGTCAGCCTATCTTTAAAATTGAAAGGTGATACAAGGGATAGTCTTGTGACGGCTTCCGCCAGGGGAACGGGCGATGAGGGATCAAAAGCAAGACAGTTATCATTTCTGAAACTGTTAATTTTTCAGCTGTTAATTTTTTAGCGAGCGCCGACACTTCTCCCGCTTTTGTTTATTTTCTTCCGAAATTCATTCGCTTCGCTATTATCAAGTTAGTTTAATTTTCATAATTCATTGCATAGCACAGGCTATGAGGAGTATGTAGTAAATTATTTGCTTGCCCGCGTTTCGAGCAGGTTTCCACAAGTTTTTTAGTGTAAAAAAGTGAAAATTTTCCAAGCGACTGAATTTCAAGTAATTTGATGCTTTAGTAATGTTTAATCTGCATTAGTGGGGTCGTACCGGGCAAGTTTTGTGGGAAAGAAATGCGAACTTGCTTCTAAAACCAACTGTATTTGTTCTCCTTTTTCTGCAAGATTCGAATATTCCTCTTTCCATGCCAGATCAGTTCCATCGTGGCCTCTTTTTTTAGGGTCCATTTTTCACCTTGAAATATGTGTACAAAATCTTTTCCTTGCATGATGCGCATATGAGTGTGTAACAGTGCTTCTATATATTTTCAGCATTAACTGCGGGCGGGGGATTAGTTTCATTTTGAGAAGACGGCAAACACTTCACAAATTCAACTGCATCAAGGACCGAAACCACACCATTACCCCAATCTCGGACGCCAGATTTCAGATGCACGCTTCCAAAAAAAAAACACTTGAATTCTCTTTCAAGAACGAAAATAGACTATCTAGTTTATCATCATTCTTATAAGTTTTCAATTATACATTTCAGGTGAATGCAAGACATTCTTTGAATTTATGCATTACTCGACGAGTTTCGGAATGTCTATTTCGCACCTAGCGTTACCTTCCCAAGAACACCTTGTAAATAATTCATCCAGAAATTTTCAAATTTTCGTTCGCTCTTTCCTTTGGAGAAATTTTTTGTTTTTTAGAAAAACTTTTGTTTGAAAAAAGTTAAAAAACTTTTACAAAGTTACTACGAATGCAAACTTTTGTCAGATCACGCGCATTTGGTTGATTGAGGCTAATAATTACTAACATGTCTTTTCGAGAATGGTCCTGAAAACTCACGGAGCTCATAAAAAAAATCACGAGAATTAGGATTTCCAAAAAGAATTTAAAAAAGCCAGAAAAAATAAAGATCCATAACAACCTCGTGGCGGCTCAAAATAGAAGAAATACCTCTGCATTAATTAAACTCGTACTTGCACTTGGTATAGATGGTCAAAACTGTTGCTACTGTATCTTGCTAGCCGCATCCAACAAACTCTCCGGGAGGAGTTCTTCGTTAACCGCCAGTTCCTCTCGCATTTCAGCACTATTTCCGTGCTGTCTGCGAGAGTATGTTAAACGCGAACTTACCGCGTGGATGCCACATGTCGGAATTTTATAGAAAAAAAACCACCTGAAAACGTTTTGAAATCGCTATTTTTTGTAACAAAGGTTACAGTTGTCGCTTTTTCGAGGCGTTTTCATTGAAAGTGTAACGAATGCCTACCACTGAGGGATGTTGGGGTGAAACTAAAGCGAATTCTCTCCCAACAATTAGGAGTCCTGCCCAGATTCTGTTGTGGTTAAAATCGCGTTTAACGCGAACTTAACGAATTCGCGTTTAACACCCCAATTACTACCACCCCAGATTCTCGGCAGGTTCGCGACAGGCGCGAGGTACACGAACGATCGCAACTGAGTCGCGGCGAATTTCTATCGGAGTCACTAGTTCCCAGCGCTAAGACTCCTGTATCAAAAGTGGCAGCTCATGGAGATCGCTGCTTTCTTACCTTCTTGCTATCACAATTTTTTACTGCCTCATTTTCAGTCATAATGAATGAAAACCATTCATTCAAGCATAGTCCTCAATAACAAATTAGCAGCCATTCAAATTTAGAGAATCAGAGTCGCCGTTCAGAAAAATAAGTAAGTGCGTTTGTTGCATCCCCTATATAAACCAGTGAATTCTCGAAATCAGCCTTACCAGAACTTTAGCGCATCTTGAGGACATTCAAGCAGATAACTGCTTCCGATTTTTATGCTCTATTCCATTATAGGGATCGGACTAGGAATTTGAGAAGTCAAAAATGTATACCTTCAGAAATAGAAAAAAAATGAGAAATTAGTGTCTCGTTAGTAGTATCCCTCTACTTCCCTTTTCTCCCCACTCTTCATAGGAGGGTGTTCTTTCCACATGTCAACTTTCCCCAGTTCTAGCGCTATGGTATATCATTTAATATCAAGATGGGAATCTTATATCTGCTCTAGTTTCTCGTTGGCTAAGCAGTCAGACGCGAGAAATATTTTTAGTTCTTATGTGAACGTTCCAAATGTGTCAGGTGGCATATTAGACTTTATGCTAGAAGGAGCTAATCACTCCACCACCTAGTGACGTCGTGAGCATACACATACCTCAATGCGCATTCTGAAGTGTAAGAAAACACAAAAATCGAACCTCGTGATCAGATTCCCCAGCTCTGAGAAAATTCGAAGGTAGCTTCTACTAAGTGGAAAGAGATTTCGCATCCAAGCTGATGAACTCAACTATCTTCTCCGCGCTTCCGTTGAGCGCAGGGTTCGCTGTGACAACGATAGATGGATTTTCCTTGAATAACGGAAATTCACATCTCTGTTAGAGGGTATACCACTTAGAAAAATCGGGGAAGAGGCTGAATGCATCGAAATCAGTGCATGGATAGGTGGGGTAGCCGAGATGATTATAAGGGGACGACTTGAGCGCGGACGCAGTCGGTTTCACGATTTTGGCCCAAATTTGCCCCAACAAATTTTTTTGTCCCTAGAAACGTCTTGCTTTTTCTTCCTAAAATATTGCGATTATTGGGTGATGTGAAAAATGAGGCCTTTGAGGGACAACGACGGATTTCTTGGGACGATCGCGACGCAAAAGTAGGATCTTGAGTGAAGTGGTGCGCCAATCGCCTCATAATACCCAAGTTGAGCCCTAAAACACAGCATAATCGCCTCACAACATAACAACATTCGGAACCCACTTGTACGGCGGTTCCACGTGTAATTTCTCTGGAGTAGCTGACACCCCCACAATCAAAGCGCTGCAAGTTCGAGTACTGCCTGATCCCCCAGTTTTGCGTTCAATTCAGCTATGCACCTTTTGATATATGATGACAATATTCCATGTGAAAGAAAGGCATGAAACACCAAAAAAGCATTAAAATTCAATCCTCCATAATCACTTGTCATTAAAGGCATCAGACGCGCTCAAAGGCAGTGTTCACGATAAAAAATGAGTTTCAGTTTCCACTAGGAATGGTTAGTGGAGGGGTACACTGTAACGTTGACGTCGAAAGAACGCATGAAAACGAGCCAGGAGAAGCTCCAGAAGAGTCCGAAGTTGCCGATTCGAGCGCAAGGCAAACCCCAAAAGCGCAACACACGCCCACCGAATTGAACAAATGAATGCTCGAGTTTGTGAGATGAGCGATGATTTCCAATCATTAGCCCCGTTCTTCCCTTCATTCTCAACTTCTCTCTTGACTCAGGTCAGCTCGCATACATCGGATGCAAAAGACGGAAGTTACAACCCTCGGACAGCTCGTCCACCATGTTTCCTTAGCTCAGTTTTTGAGAGACCATAACTCCGTTCCTAGATGGTCTTGTACGATTCCAAAAACATCATTGGAATCAGCATGGGACAGTCTTCAAGACAGGCGGAATAACAGAAAAGCGATTTTCATCATGAACACTGCCTTTAATATGGTATAGATTTTATGACATAAATCGAGGGTTCGGAGCAGGTAGTATGGGGGACTAACGAAAAAACAGACGAAAACTGTATGCAAATAGTTGAATAATGGTTGCATTTGTTATCGGGTAAAAATGGACGAGTTACACTGCGCGCGATTGAAGCAGTGAATATTAGCGACAAAACCGTTTAGATTGCGAAGCTGATAGACTCTTACAGTTCGTGCTGGAACGCTCACCTCATTGGGAGCATTAAAAGCAGCCAGTATTCGAAGAATCAATCTGGTCGAGTAAGTATTTGGGGTCGGGGTTGTCGAAGCACGTGGGCGGGGTTGACGAAATGCTTCGATCACATTGCTCAAATTTAGTAGTTTATACTAGTTTTTGACGCTTCCAGCGACGCGAGCGCTCTACTAGAGACCATACGACCACGGTAGCGTAGTTATCTCAATAACTCAATATCACGGACGGTTCACCTGGCTGCGAGCGGTTGTTTCATTGCGCTATGTTATTTCTCGCTCTTTACATCGTATTTCGAACATTAATTCACTTATTTTCTTTTTCGCATATCATTAACTTTTGCTCGTCCATCTTCAAAGTCGAAAGTTCTCGTTTGACTCTACGCTATTCTTCTGTCCGTTTTTGCCAATCAGACCCAGAACTTTTTCTGATAATCTGTGGTAGCTCAAAGATCAAAGTCGTGCAAATGACTCAACAACGGCGCGTCATGAGGAACACTTCGGGGCTTTTTTTTTCAAGCTTCCGATTCTCAGACCGTTGAGGCTGCAGCTGACAGCCGAGACGATTTTCGTGATATCTCCGGGCTGTCAGCTATGGACCTCGTAAAAAAGCGTTGGAAGTGAGTACCAATCCTTTGGTCGATCTCATTCTCAATGCTCTCGCGGCGAAAAACCCTGCGGAATTTTCTTAAGCCATCGAGAGCGAGAAGAGGGCCCAGAGCATTGTCATAAGCGGCCTCGACGAGGCTGCACAACATGTTCCTGCACCTGACCGTCAAAAGGACGTGGGGGAGAAGGTGGACAAAATCCTGGGATTCTGGATGTCGAGTGCCGGCCATCGGACTCAATTTCGCGTTTTAGAGAACCTGACCTTGATTACAAAGTCGTCACTTTGCAGCAGTAAGCCATGAATCACTTCTGAAAGCCCGTTTCCGCTTCTTTCTTGGCCATCTCTTCGTGGATTAACCAGACTCGAACACTGCTTCAACTTCGTCAGATTTTCATCTAGAGTTTCATTCAAGTAAGCCTGTTAATCGTCGTGCCCATCCACCCCCACCACCTCATTCAGAATCCTCGTCAATGACGTGGTTTTCCTGGAAACATACATATTCGAATGATCATTCATCCTTTGCACGCTCAGACCGCTCATTCATTAATGTGTAGCGAAATTTCAATTAACCCTGGGTTCAATGAGACTTTGCGCTCAGCTCAGGCGTGTTGACTCGAGGCAACGTACACCATCATTATGTACTCATTACTTGTTAATCACGCAGTAAGATCTTTATTGGTTCTACCGGGAGACATTGGATGTCCACAAATGTTGAAGGTGGAGAGTTTCTCTCCCGAATCAGAATTAGATGATGCTGACACTAGCCAGCATCATCTACATAATTCTCTGAGCAGATTCATTGGTGGCGTCATGCTGTTTATGTTGTTTATGGGTTCTTGTCGGGATTTATCTTGCAGCCTCGAAACATCAGTAACTTCTTGCCGCAGCATCAACAACACCTCGCACCTGCAGATTACATATGCAGACACAAATCCTCTCATGTACACAACCTTTGATTACTTTCGCTTAAACTTTACTCCCACGATTTCCACGAGGGTTTGTGATGTACAGTGCTGCAAGTTTATAACAAGTCTAGAACATAAATCAGTGAGTCTCAAAAACTTGAAAGCAGACTCTTCGTCGAATAACCTCAGTTTTTTCGGCTTTATGCAGCATCCAATCTACAGTAGGAAGCAAGTTTTATTTTACGGCTTCTTTTTTGCGCACAGCGCGCCGCACTGCCATAATTTGCCCCAATCCGACTTTAATTTTTTAGTAATTTTCAGATTGCCTCCAACACTCCTATACAGTAGTTGTACAAAACAAAAAGATTAACTTCAGACTTCACGAATTTACCGAAAATTGTGTACTTCCGCCTTAGTCCTTCATTGAGCAGGAATCTGAAGGTGATCGTCTCGTGGCTCAACAGTGAGGAGATGGGCAGATCAGGAGGATATTTAGCATTGGGGCGCACTTGTTAGTACTACGATTTTTTTCTTTCCCTACACACATTCCTTCTATTAATGGGTTGCTTCTTTTTCCTGAATGTGGTCGACCTGAAACAGTGACAATCCTTCCCTTTGATCTGCCCGCCCTTCTCACTGTCTGGAGGCACAAAACGACCACCCATAAATCTGCCATATTTTGACCTGAGACAGCTTCAAAAAAATTCAAATTTTTGAAAAGTACCGGAATCAAAAAGACTATGCTCTTACCAGAATATCGGCCTAACTAAGAACACGAAACGTTGCTCGAACTTTCAGTCCACTCAGACGCTCGTAGTTGTCTTCCGCCATACCCCTGCAGTATAAATGCTGTGTTCGTTGACGCAAAACTTCGGACTTTGATCCCAAGGCATGGATCTTCGTCGTTTTCCTAATGCCATGTCTTCTTCGGAACACCTTCTCTTTGACCCGAAAGTCCTGGAGTTTACACCGAAACAAGCTTAAACAAAAGCGGTCGAATACATCTACGAGTGTCTGAGTAAGTTTTGAAGTGAGTTATTGGGATGAACGCCGCCAGGTACTGTTTTTTTTTGCGAAAAAAAGACTGTCTTTGTTCTGGGTGATTCTGCTGCTATCAATTAGAACTTGGTCTCTTATTTCTCGTGAACTCTAAGAATTGATGCTACGTAACATTAATATAATTAATCTCTTGGAGCTCTCCTTGACTGTGGCTTCCACTCTCGTTTAGGCATTGCTTTGGTTTAGCTGTCCCTGGAGTATTACCACCTTGGGAGAAGTCACATTCGACCTGCTCGAAGTACATATGTATCAGGGGTGTGCGTTAATGAAAATTATTTTTTTCGTTAAGCGTTAATCGTTAATTTTCGGAAAAAAACCGCGTTAACCCGTTAATGCGTTAACACGTTAACGTTATAGCGCACAGCCCTGATATGTACGACCTCCAGGGTTTGCCAGTCAAATAAGATTAACACGCAGAGTAAATTTTCATCTCTTGTTTGTCCACAAACGAAGAGAAGCGAAGTCTGTCTGCATAAAGCTGAAGTTCGAGAATTTAATCAAGATTCACCACCTCCAAATATATTTGGTTATCAAACGATAAGGACTGCGACCCCTTTGTACATACCCATGCTAATTCTTGCGCCACCATAAGCTCGATCCCGCTTCTAGCCTTTGAAGGCGCGTCTTTTATCATGATTTTAGCGAGGATCCACTGAATACCCTGGATAGTAAACAAAAAGATGAAAAGCATTCAATTATCATTTCATTAAGTGTCGAAAACAACGGCCATTTCCAGGCTGGTGGAGTAGATTAGAGTTGATATAAAAGGTTCGGAGATCACGGTGGATCCCTTCTTATCTCCGTCTATTTAAGTCCGTGGTGCAAGAATCATGCGATCTGACATCATTCTCCAAGGGAAGAGACCATTAGCATACACCAGTGCGACCCTGGTTTCTGTATCTTCTCAGGCATGATATCAAAGCTCAAAATCGTATTTCCACTATTAGAAGTAAACCTCTTGTTGAGGTGAACCTCCGATATCGGAATAAGTGCTTGGTGATGCGAATGCGGCACTTGAGAGAGGCCGCAGAAGTTTATTGCTCGAATATTCGCAGATTTCTGAAAAACTGGCTGCCATTCTTTGATTTTTATAGGTCCATTTTCGATGCCACTACAGCGAACTGACCAAGAAAAAACTCGTATGCGAATTTGATTTTTGCCATAATAGCTCGGAGACCATTTAGGCATTTTACAGGAGCTGTGATAAGGTGATATTCATTCGAATACGGATATGTTTCATTTCAAGACGTTGACTGTAGCGGGCGGTCCTTACAAAGCCAGGTTCGCCAGCGTTAGGTGATTCATGTAGAGAATCGTTCACACGATGGTGTAACCCGGCACCACCAATAGGTGGACGTTTATCTTTTGCAAGAAAATCTAAACTTCCATCACTGCGCTGCGCGTGCGGCGTGCGTATTGCCGCTGCATCTGTCTGCCTTCTGAGGCCGAATGCATCAACAGGCCTGGTTGGGGCAGGTGCATAGGTTCGTTGGGGTGAAGACAGCGGTCCGAGAGGTGAAGGTTGTTAAGGATACCAGAGTGGGGAATGGCGAAGGTTCCCTATCGACTTGCAACTTCAAAATTTGACGTTTTCTCAATCCTCTTTTTCTTGCGTTCAGTATATTTTTATTTTTAATCGTTAAATATTTTGAAACATTTTTTTCTCGTTAGATGACCTCCTTTTTAAATTCATCATTCTTAATAAAATGACCTGCCTAGGTCATGAAAAATTTCCTTTAAGCTGTCTTGGAGGCAAAATTTTTCGGAAAAAATTTCCAAGCGATTTTTGAAAAACTACCCGTTCTTCGCTCATAAAATTTTTGCCCACTAAGACGAATCTTTGAACGCAGCTGTTTCCAAAGTCTCCATGGAATTTTGCGTCGAATAATGTTTTCATGTTGAGAAAAATACGTTTCCAATCTCTCAGCCGATTCCAATTCATAAAATAACGTTTCTTTCACCAAAAGAAATAAGTTTTACATCCATAACTTTTTCACCCGAGAAGATAGCCCTTTAGTGAAGGTTCTTTTCGGAATTCACATAATATTCTGCATAGAATAGCGTTTTCAGTTTCAAAAAATACGTTCCCCTTCTACCAGCCGATTTCAGTTTATAAAGTGCATTTTTCGCCTGAGATTATCGGTTTTTCGTCTATAACTTCTTTGTGCTTGGAAACAGACCTCTTGGTGAAGGTAGTTTTCGGAATCTCGATGGAATTCTGCGCCGACTAGTGTTTCCAGTTTGGGAAAATATTCTTTCGATCCTTCAGCCCAATTCATTTTACGGAACATCGGTTTTTCACCTATAACTCTTTACCCGTTGAAGATAGGGTTCTGATGAAGATTGTTTTTAAAATCTACGTAACAATCTGCGTCGGATGGTATAACGGGTTCCTAACTTTGCTTACCACATAAATCAGCCAGGTCAGTGGAGCCGAGCCCCCTTGTAAGCTCCAGGAGAACTCTGCGTCTCCTACTTACACCATAGAGGCGAGAGGATAACTATGGAGCTCGGCTCCACCGACCTGGCTGGCTTATGGAGCAAGCAAAGTTAGGAACCCGATATTTCACTCGATGCAGAATTTCACGCAGATTTCGAACAACAACCCTCACCAGCATCCTGTCTTCGACGGTTGAAGAGTTATAGGCGAAAAACCGGTGTTTCGCAAAATGAATTAGGCTGAAGGATCGAGAAAATATTTTTCAAACTGGAAACACCAGTCGACGCAGAATTCCATCGAGACTCCGAAAACAACCTTCACCAGAGGTCTGCCTTCAAGCACAAAGAAGTTATAGATAAAAAACCGATAATTTCAGGAGAAAAAATGCACTTCATCAACTGAAATCGGCTGGTAGAAGGGGAACGCATTTTTTGAAACTGAAAACGCTATTCGATGCAGAATTTTATGTGCATTCCGAAAACAACCATTAACAAAGGGCTATCTTCTAGATTAAAAAGTTATGGACGAAAAACCGGCAGTGGTACCCACACAATTTTGAAAAAGACTTGCTCGTGAAATGTTGGTTCACTTTTATTCTTTTTCGGGGCGTTTCACCGGTTATCACCGGTTTTCCCGAAGGTACAGGTTCCCCACTTCACCTGCCCAGGGGTGAAGGTTGGTGTAATACATGGCTCCACCCAACGAAGCTATGGGCAGGGGCAGGGCAGTCTGCGCCATTGAAGATCTCCGTAAATCACAAAATCAAATCGTGCCCCAGCTGCCCTAGCTAGGAGGCTGGGGCAGTTAGAGCAGCGAAAAACACTGATGGGGCACGATTGATTAGATACAGTTGACCGCAATGTTAAAAGGATATGGTGCGGTTGCGGTCACACACTAAAACTACGGTGGAAGACGCCTAATTTCATTTTCGATCGACAGCACAGCAGATTTTCGGGGTGAGTGACGGTTTTTCTTTTTATTTCTTGTTTGCATCGGCATTATTTTTGTTTGTGACTCTCATAGTATAACGAATAGGAGCTTTTCTTAGTGTACGAAAAGAATTTGCGGTTTTTTTTTTCGATTTCAAAGCAGAAATTTGAAAAAAAGAACACTTCGCAGCTCGAAGAAACGGCTAATTCCCTCACGCACTAAGAATAATATTTATTCGCAATATTTAAACAGTTAGACACAAAATTAATGCCGAAACAAACAAGAAAAATTGTAACTTACCCAGAAAATCGGCTGTGCTGTCGATCGATAATGAAATTTGGCGTCTTCCACCGTAGTTTTAGCGTGTGACCGCAACCGCACCATGTCGTTTTAAGATTGCGGTAAACTGTACTGTCCTCGCACCGCGATCTTCAAAGATGCCGACTGCCCTGCCCTGCCCCAAGCTGGCGCTTTGATGGCCGCACGGGTCGCTGTCTTTCACCTCCTCTCCGCATCCGCACGCAAAAATACTACGGAAATTTCGTTTTTTTTTTTACAGCCCATTCCTGCACTGGATGGTAGACGCAAGGGTCGCCTCTGAAACAGATCGACACCGGTTCAGTCCAACTTAAAGGCATCGTACGCGCAGAAAAGCGTATATTATTTTTTCATGTTTCTGTGTAGCTTGGATTCTCTAGTGAACGAAAATGTCGAAGGGGCCCATGAAAAACCTTCATTTGTAAAGAAGAGTCAATAGGAACACATTGCAAATATGAAATTGAATTTCGCGCCAAAATGGTTTTTGGCGGTTTTCTGTCTTTGGAGGCCTCGTCACTGTCATTTTCGAAGTATTTCGGCATGTGGAGTTTGTGCCGTAACTGTTTTTCATGTTGTTTGACGGTCGCATCATCATTCTATGAAAAAGTGCTAGATGACTGGTGAGAACTGGTGGCGGATTCTCATCTTTAACCCCTTCCAACTTCATAACCCTACGTTTTTGAGGCGCCAAAGTTTCCCAATAAGGTCTACCGGGCTCATTCATGAAATTGAGCCTGAAAAATGAAAATCGGTTTTCAACGCGAACGATGCCTTTAAAGTCGTTCATAGAGTCAAATTCCTGTTGGCTGTTGCATCACGCGACACGATGATATTCATGCTGGGAAAAAGGTGAATCGTCCAGGGGTCAAGTGGTCTCAACACGATTACCATCCCATTGCGTGATTCAACAGCCGTTGTCCGCAGATGCGGGTCGGAATCCGGCTTCAAAAAAGACAGCACATTCTCTTGTGCTACTCAAGGACTCAAGCTATGCTTTAAAGGCAGTGTTTTTGTCAGAAATTCCATATACTAGGACCGGTATATTGATCGAATTCACAGCGCGGGCGGGGTAGAAGAGCAGTTCTGCTAGCACACGTGGTGCGCGCTCAGGAAAACCACTGCGTTCACACCGTCGTTGCTGCGCGTTAAGGGGCCTGCAGAGTCCAAGTCGCGGCGTTGCTCGCAGCGACGAACAGTGCCGAGTGATGCAATATCGACTACACTCGATTACGGGAGCGACCGAAGCGGCTTGGTGGGAGGCGAGGGTGCCCCGCAGAGTGTTTTGACGTGTCACTGCCAGGGAGCGGCAACCGACGCCGCGACAATAATGCTCGAAAACATTCTTGTCACCGCGTCAAGGTTGACGCTCGGCGACCACTCACCGGTCGCTGCAACTATGCAGACTCTTTCAGCCGCGGACCCCTGAAAACAAGAAAATGGTTAACGGGCTCCAACGAAGACGTAAATGCAGCGTCCCTTCGTCGCGCGCGTCACGTGTGCCAGCCAAACTGCTCCATAACCCCACTCGCGCTGTGAATTCGGTCAGCATCCCGTATAGGGCTATTGACAGCTCGTTTTCAGCCATTTTTTCGACATCCTTGTTGCAATGGAGCACGAAACTCTCGAATTATGTTGTAAACTAGAGGACAGTTTTAATCGCGAACACTGTCTCTAACTCTGGCAACACTCCATTTAGGAGTTCACAGATTATCAGTGGAATACCATTCTTACTCCGGGCGAATTGAGTACAGTTGGGGAAACGCTTTCTCACATGCTCCCTCTGGGGCACTCAAATTGTCTTGCTCTATAGCTAAGAGGGTATATGCTAGTCCTCTTCGTTCAGATTCCGCATCACATTAGCGCGTAAGCATCGCAACGGGGGCGTTCCCAAAATCAGTGAGTTACTTTTCGATTGGGCCGCTTGTGTGCCTCGTCCTACTCGATGTCGTGCTACACAGCGCTGTGTCCTAATGGTGTTCTACCATTACTTCAAGGAAATTTTATTTTCTGTTGTGCCTTGGCATCTTCTAGGAACGGCCGATCTTGCAGGGAACCCCATTCAGGTCATTTGGCTTGTCGCATCTCAATTTCTTGCTTTTTGTAGTTGAATGCGGATGAACATTTGTCAAAAGAAGAAGAGGAGGCAAGTATGAAGGAGGAAAAGGCTAAAATCCCCGAAGCGGTAGCAGCATTAAAAATACCCAAGTAGTGCGGATGTTCACTTTTCGCATTTCTTTCTATTTTCATTTTAGCTCTGTACATATTCTTCATTGATTTTGTTGCAGGAGCATCATGAAAAATCAACTCCTATACGCAGTAACTGGTCTTACAATGTATTAGTGGGAATAAATAACAGAACTGAACAAAGACACAAACTTTTCAGAATGGGATGCTAGACTTCACGTTACTCAAAGAAGACAACTATTGGTTCATAGATGGGAGAAAGGAAGCTTAGTTAGTTAGTTCTGCTGAGAACAACAGGCAGTATTTCTTGAGCGAATATGTTGTCTTCTCTAAGAATTTTTGCGGAATAAAGACACAAGGAAATGTTCGCATGGGTAAGTACACTCGCACCAGACTTCGTATACCCTTTACATAGTGGGAGACTGATTAAAATGCGCTCATGATTTAGGTGTTGCAAGAAAAACTTTGGATATTTTCCAAAACTTGTAAGTAGGGGGTAATCTAGGGTGCTGAAAACTAGTCTGCTGGGGTCCGCCCATCAATATTCTGAACTTCAGTGTAGAATACGGTGGGTATCATGCCATCTAGAGGGCGGAACTTACCTTAAAGGCACATTACGCCCTCAGATATGAATGTTGAGATCTCGCGTAAATGTGTAGAAGACCACCCCTGTATGACACTTGCCAAATGCGAGATTCCATTTTCTCCAAGTAGGCTAGATATAAGCGACCACCACAGGCCCGACCTCCTTCGCTCACCACCACGGGCCACACCCCCTACCAGACTTTCGAATTCGATAGCGGCTAGATGGATGGATGAATTCTCAGCCAGGCTTCGTTCTTCAGTCCATTGCCGAACTGTCTCCTTATCCTGGCTCGCTCTTGCGCAACGATTGCGATTGAAGATAAATGCAGGTCTGGGACAACTTGTCCACCACATTTTTGCCCTCAAAATGCAGCCACTTTTAAAGGACCATATATAGGTTCGTAGGGGGTCTGGACGATTTCAGAGATTCCACTATGATCAGGAATCGGCTCTGTCCAAGATACGCATACAATTTGGAAAATAATTTCTTGGGTGTCCTGTGCCTTTGAAAGCACAACAGTTCAAGCTTAGAGACGAAATCTGAAATTTCCACACAATTGTTAAGTAGACCCAACCCATATAACACCTGCAAACTGCGAGCTTCTAATTCCGGCGAATAAGCGAGTTATAGGGAGAAGCCACTCTGGGGCGCCCACATCAGGAAGCCATATTGGCACGCCCCTTTTACGATCTGTCGAGCTTAGTAATGGCGAGATGAGCGATGGTTTACAATCAGCAACTCCGATCTTCCCTTCATCTTCAGCCTCATTCAGGTCCGCTCGCATACATCGGTTGCAAATGACCGAAGTAACTAGCCTCGGACAACTTGTCCACCATGCCTTAGCAGCACAACTTTTCCGGGTCCTGAACTCCGTTCCCAGGGGGTCTTGTATGATTCCAGAGCCATCATTGGAATCAGCTTGGGACCGTTTTAATAACAGGTAGAAAAAAAAACGATCCCGAGGTTGGACCGTGCCTTCGAAGGCAGCGTTCACGACAGAAATCGTTTTTCTGTTTTTTTCTTAGCCTCTCTTGAAAAAGGTCCCATGCTGATTCTAATGATGTCTCTGGAATCGTACAAGACCTTCTGGGAACGGAGTTATGGTTCCTCGAAAATTGAGTTAGGGAGGCATGGTGGACGAGTTGTCCGAGGCTTGTAACTTCCGTCTTTTGCAGCCGATGTATGCGAGTTGACCTGATTATAGAGAGAAGTTGAGAATGAAGAAAGGAAGTATTGATCGGAAACCATCGCTCATCTCACGATCTCGAGTTTTCATTTGTTCATTTCGGAGGGCGGGCATTGCGCTTTTGGGGTTTGGTTTGCGCTCAAAGTGGCAACATCGGGCCCTTTTTAGGCTCTTCCTGGCTCGTTTTCATGCGTTCTTGACGTCAACATTACATTCTGCCCCCTACTACCCATTCCTAGCGGAAACTAGGACACATTTTTTACCGTGAATACTGCCTTTGAGACCTAGTGCATACTTCCCGCGACGAGCGACGCGACATAATGTTTGCCATCAATATCGACCGAAAATCGATATAGCTGATATGCACTGTCGCGGTCGCGCGTCGCGGTAAGTATGCTCTAGGCCTAATATTCTGAAAAATGGCGAATAGACATCAAATTCGTATTGATCACCTCAAATAACCCCACATACAAACTCTGAGTCAAATCCGCGACTTCGACCATACCACCGTATACCTACAGTAATCCATCATAATATGCCAAAAATTGACAAACGGGCCTCAGATTCATGTTGAACACTTCAAATAACCCCCAGCAAAAGATTTTGAGCCATAAGTGTCGTAGCAATACGGAGATCTCGCATGTCCCCTTTTGAAATCAAAAAATTCCCACGCTGGGATGTTATGAACGAAGTAGTCGGAAACAGATCCAGAGACAAACCTTCGATTCGTGATCAGCGCCCCAAATCAGAATATTTTTTCAGCGCTTCTAGAACCCCCCATTTGATATAAGTACACGTTCCACCGAAAATCCATACAGGTGGAAATCCTGGCTATGCTGAGGTGGTATAGATTTCGTTTGCCAGATATCGTATTGTGAACATAGCGAGGCGCCTCTGACGGCCCTTCAAGGATCAACAACTCGGAAGTTATTTAGCATGCCTAACAGCTTTTACACGTCGTGTGCCCTTGCAGAATCGCTTTTTTGTTCCAAACAGCAAATCCTGGAACTAATTGAGAGCCTTACTCATCCATGTGTTAAGCTTTCTAAGATGCTCATTCCACCTAGAAAACGATTGTGTCTACCAAGCCGCAGACAGTTCCTTTGATAATAATCCTTTGGTGCGACGGAATTTCAGTACCGATCATTTATTTCAGTTTTAGCCATTGTTGCACGAAATGGGACATATGACTTCTGATTGTTGACGGGTGTGGGTAACTCGCTTTAGAAATTGTGCGTACTCATCACATTTTATGAAGTCGTTTAATATTATCGATTAAGCACTAAATGCGACATGTACGGCATTGAGTTTCATAAGCAGGGGTGTGCGCATGGGACCATAGTTTTTTAGGTTTTTTAGAAAGGTAACGGCTGCTAAAATTAAGTTTCTCACGATTCTGTTTCTTGCGAAATAATCAAGATCTAGCAAAGCAGTTGCTGTGAGAAGCTTGTCAAAAGAGAAGAAAAATTCTCTTGTTTGAGGGTAAATTTTTGAGGGTCATTGCGGACTCGCACTGCGGGCACGTGACGAATCGGTTCCGTACGAGCTGAAGCGCCCGCCCCTCATCAGTTGATCATGTGAAGTTTCTTTCATTTTCCATGGTTTTTGTTATTTCTCACATTTTTTTCCAACGGTTTCGGGTTTTTAGGTTTTACGGTTGTTATATTACCACCCATTGGGAAAGCTTCAATTTCAGGAATAGCAGGAATCGACGACAACGATTAGAAACCGCCCATTTTTGATCATTTTCTTATCTCGTGGTGTACCCAAATAGAACCTGTATTGAGTGTTCGTTACTGTCTTTTGACTTGTCTAGCAAGATTTTCATCGATTGTAAATATTTTCAGAAATCTTCTATTGTTTGGGCTGACCCGATCGTCCAAAAAACGCTTAGTAATGTTTTATTTTGAATTTTCTCGTTCTGAACTGCCTTTACTATGTGTTTTTGTTAATTTACCTGTAGAAAATTCTTTTTCCTGAATACGGGCGCGGAAGTTCGTCGAAACCGATGCGTCGCGTGTCCGCAGCGCGATTCCGCAACGGCACCCACTACATTCAACCCCGGACCAGAGAATAACTCTATGTTCCCCATACATGGAGTTATCCCCTGATACTCCAATTGCTTGACTCTGCATGCCAGTACTCCGTGGAGAAGCACAAAAAATCAGTGAAGCTAGGTATACATTGTTAATCTATGGATGAGGGGGAGGTCGTGACGCGGCACCGATTGCTTTATCATGGATGTTCGGTAATTGTTTCAGAGAAAACATAATGATAAAAATCGAAGAACAAATAGTTTGCTCCATGACAATAACTGCATCGGGGCTCTTTATAAATGGAATACAGACGATACATAAGGTGCGTCCGAATGAGAATGGCGGCTCATGCGGCCGGCGTGCTTGGTAGGCGACCGTCACGTTCGCTGCTCTCGGACGAGCATGCGAAAAGTCCCCACCGCCATCGACTACGAACGGGGCTGGCACCGGCTGGCAGCAAGCACTGCGCCGATTAATCAGCTCTGTAGCCGGGGGAGAGGGGACGGCCGTCGTTGAAATTCAACACTCGTCCGAGGGCGGTATATGCGACGGCCGCCTGCCAAGCACGCCGGCCGCGTGAGCAGCCATTCTCATTCGGGCACACTTTAATTCATCTTCAATGATTCATCACACGCTCAGCGTCGGATTGCTTGCATTTTGTATTTCTTATTTTGTGGATTAGGGGAGCCGTTTTGAACTATGGAATAGGTAAATCGACATATTTGTTAAGAATTTTCTATATCCTTTGTCGAAAGTTGTATCTTGAAAAAGTTGGATAGGACAAATGCGTTTTTCAATTGGTGATGAGATGGCATTTTTTTAACCTTTCCGAAAACAGCTTCCGATGAATGCGCGTAAAAGTAAGTTTTTTTTTTTTTAAATTAAGGTGACATCACTGTGCTGACAGAGAGCTATGCACTTTTCACTCATATCACGATCTTTACTGTGACGGCTCTCCTAATGCATTTCAGCAACAACAATGAAATCTGAACGTAGTATGTAAGCGGCCTTAAGAGATTTTTCGTACTTACAATTAGTGGTATTTTTGACGACAAAATTCTTTTTCGATATGATTTGCCAACTTCGTCTGACTCTCCCTAATAGCTGAGATGACGAACGTGTTGCAAAAAGTGCATCTGAACACTCTTACTCCACCTCTCTACACTCAATCAGAGGATTAGGAAAGGTAAAAACGCATCTGATTACCATCGAACACTCGGTGAAGCATTTCCAGAAGGCGTTGTTTCCCGAAGACAGTGTTATTAGATTTCGGCGACTCCAGATTCGCGACGAAATTCCGGGCAAAGTTCATCTAACATGAGTTTGAGTCTTGGAAGCGTAATAAACACCTCCCGACTTTCAAAAAGAGCGCGGAAATTCTGGAGTTTTGTGAGAAACTGAAGCGGTGGGTTATTATTTTCGGAAAGAAGGCATACATTTTTGGAAACTATTTGTGTATATGACAAAATGACGTCTTCGATTCTGTAACTATTTGTCTTCCCCAATTAATTAATTTGTTATTAATCTATGACTCATATAATATTAATAATTCATCGCATGTATTTAAGACACACGTTGTTGAGAAACTTGAAATAATAATACAAACCTTTTCTTCTTGCCCGCAGAAAATAGTGCAGTAGCACTCTCAGCAACAGGCCTCACATTAGTTTTGTAACCCTTCAGCAGCAAAACGGGATTCCTCTTTGTCAGTGTCTAGAAAATTTGAATTGTACCACACACCATGCATACATACGTGACATATACATACATGACGCAACATGCAGCCGCAGAAATAGCGAGGTGTCGATTGCGAGTGGTGTTGTTTAACCAATGCTACGCTTAGTGATGGTATACCCAATTTTAATGAACAGCCCACCTGTGGCGGTCAAAGTGAAACTACGGCTAAATGGCGGGTGTATGGAAGGGCTCATTGCCACCTATTGAGCGAGTGCACGAAGATGGTTATGGCCGTCTTCTACGTAGAAGTAACGTGACAGAAAATGATCAACCTTAGAACCAGGGTCCGCGCTGTCCTGTTACCAAATACCGGGCGACTTTTTGCTGCCCGTGCGGGTCGGATTGTGCGCGACGACGGATTATGCGGAGGGCAGCTCGCACCTAAGCTCCGAGTGGCGAACCCACAGCACAGGGTGGCCGAAAAACGCCATGCTCGTGTCGAGGGGTCTGCCGCCCGCCGAAAGCGCGACCACTGCCTATTAACGAGTGCGCGGGTCACCCGGAGTGTCGATTTTCCAGTGTTTGCAGCGGGCAGCGGTAATAATTTGGGGTTAAGTGCATGACGAAATGCTCACAGCAAAACTCATAACAAACATTTCCAATGGCGTGGGTTCAGGTAGCCGCAAGATACATATTGTCGTTCTTGGAGCCAAATTCCGGTCTACAAACGCGCGCTGTGGCTGTTGAGTCATGATAGTAGTGCTGGGAAAAAGCTCCAAGAACGCATGACGAAAGTCGCTCTAAGACGGAAAACAACATCATAAAGAAACGAGCTATTCTTGAATGTCTCAATGTGATGGTGATATTCTATCTTATTCATGATTTCTTTGTAGTGCACCTCATGGCCTAGTTTTCTCTGATAGGGTAGCTCCTCCTCTCTCGCACTCCAAAAAGGGGAACATCATGGACAAATTGTCACCTACTCAAGTAGTGTTGAGAATGCACTTGTTTTCGTCATCGTTGCCCTTCTTGGCTACAAAAAAAATCTTTAGAGTATTCTCGGAACTGGAGGCACAATTTCCTTTCCTGCAAATTAGCCGATTTCCTAGTGCGTGTCTTTTTTGAACGTCACATTCCTTCTCTATGATCGACGCAAGACCGTTCCTCGTTCGAGCGTTTTCTGACCATGTACATGGACTACCCGTATTCAATTTAGTGCACTGAATGGACAGGGCTGTGGTGGTGCAGTCCGCTCCTACACGCTGATGCCTTTGGAAACTCCTCAACCCTGTTCAGGCGAGCTGAACGCGAACTTTCGTTTTCCGGCGACAGACACGGGCGCATCGCCCGTGTGACAAGTCGGCCGATGGAGATCATTGTCACACCACATCCCATGGTGCTAATGGAATCCCTCATGGCTACGGCGTCCGCGGTAACCGGCGCCCACTCGCGGAGCCCGGTGAGTAATGAAAGTATGCTAGCGTCTCCGGTGCAAGGACGGCATCAGAGGGTAACCAAGCTAGTCCAAAAGTCCTTTAATGTTGCCAAGACTCGCGTTGCAACGCTTAATGTCGGCACGTCGTCAGGCCGCTCGAGTGGATTGGCTGTTGCTCTGGAGCGTAGACGTATTGATCTTTGTGCGGTGCAAGAGACAAGATGGTCGGGTAGTGAGTCCAAGGACATTGGCAGAGGCTTCGAAGTCCCGTATCATGGCAGCCGTGGAACCACGAACGGCGTTGGCATTGTTGTGTCTGAACGTTTCCGTGACGCCAATGCCGAAGTGCAGCGTTTTGACGACGGTTTGATGAAGATAATCATCGTCAGCAAGGAACAACGCATTCATTTCTTATTGGTGTATGCCTCGTAGACGGGTTGTTCGAGCCTAGTGAAGGATGATTTCTGGATGATGCGTGATGAAAAGACTGCCAAGGTACCGCTAGAAGCGATGATTGTTGTTGCGGGAGATATGAACGGGCATGTCGGAGAGACAAGCCAAGGGTATAGATGCCACAGAGGGTTCGATTACGGACCAAGTAAAATTGATGGCGAGCGTGTTCTCGAATGCGCGGTTTCGCACAACCTTCAGCACAAAGTTCCGAAAACGCCGTTCTCATTTTGTCACTTCCTACAGTGGCAACAACATGACGCAGATAGACTTTGTGCTTGTCCGACATCGGGATGAAAAGATGGTTTCAAATGCGAAAGTAGTGCCATACGAGACAGTTTCTACACAACACCGTCCGCTGATATGCACAATGAACATCATGCCGCCGAGGCGTACTATGAAAGGCAGTGTCCACGATAAAAACCATGTCTGATTTTTTGGTGGAGATCGGCAGCTGCTGGGCCTAGCGCAACCCTAACGTTGAAAAAACTAAGAAAAATGAGCACGCAACGGTCCCCTACGACCCAAAAGTTGGACACCCGTCAGCTGGTCATACCCAGATGCACTTTCCACGCCCACCGACGTGAACAAATGAATGCTCGAGATTGTGAGATGGGCAATGACTTCCGATCAATAGCCCCGTTCTCCCCTTCATTCTCAACTTCTCTCATTTGTTGTATGGATGAAGACTCTTTATGAGTTTATTGGCAACGTTTCGATATGTAATATCGTCTTCAGGCCGACTGAAATAATCACAAAACAATCAGTTACACAGCGCGAACAATGGGGAGCACCAATCTTATCAATCAGGGATGGCGCTAAACCAGCAATGAAAAGGATCTGCCGCAAGGTGTTCTAGAAAGGATGTTGATGATAGGCTGTCAACCTATTATGGTAGTTATCCTACCTCTAGAAACGGTCGGCTGGCCAAAAATGAAGGGTGAGGTCGGGTGGGTGATGAAAACGTTTCATTCGTGAATCTCGCATGTATCACTTCATATCCACTAGAAACCTCAAATCACTCCAACGTGATAAGTCTCATGGCCGCCCTCATTTCTTCTCTGATGTTTATTGGCGGTTTCCATTGTTGAATTTCTAGAGCTTCCTTAATTTTCCTTTCCACCGGATCACACAAGTTTCTGTGAAGTATCGTTACGTTCAGCTGAGGGGCAGGTTCGAGTGTATGCCGTAGAGTGCGGTGCCGCGAAAAAGGATTGTCCGGATAGCTCTGTGGTCGGCGCAGAGCTCGAATGTGTTCCTCTATCCTTTTGCGTAGAGGTCTGGCGGTCTCTCCTATGTAGAATTCGTTACACGAAAGGCAGACCACCTTATACACAACATACTTCATTTCGCATACTCCAGCATGTCCATGGCAGATGCTACAGCTTACGCGGTCACACAGACTTTCATATTGATGAGATGACGTAAGGATGTGCCGTAGTGAAGGAGGTGGTCTGAACACCAAGCATATTGGGAGTTTCGGACGCTTCACGATACGATTCGCATCCATTGCGAATGAGTCAGTGATGAACTTCTGCCCTATGCCTAAGTTCTCCGATCAGATGAAGAAGAATATCGTATCCGCCGTACATAAGTTCTGGTACACGCAAAGTTGGAAAGACCAAATAGGTCCAACAGTGCCAACGTTGCAGGAATCGCTGCAAAAAGAAATTCCCTTCCCGCGTAAACATATCTGCTTACCACCACACACTCCTGAGCTCTCTTCAAGAGTTGCTGCTCTTAAGCTGGAGATTCTTCGTGCGTTTGATGCCCACAAAAACAGGCAAACTCCAGACAACATGACAGCCATGGAACGATCTGGTCTAGAGAAAGCCATCGACCTAAAACGCAGTCTTCGTTTCTCGGTTGGGGATAAGTGCGGTGGATTCGTCGTTATTTCGCAGGAGCGAGATATTGCGCTGAGTGAAGCATCTCTTTCGGATACATCTATCTATACTGTAACATCCAAACATCAGCACAAACGCGACTGTAAGAACTTAGAAGAAACGATGAAAAGGATTCTCAGCCCAAAGTTGGATAAAAGCGTTCTAGCCCAACTTATGCCAAATCACGCTAGCACGCCTACGTACTACCAACTCGTCAAGACACACAAACTGGTCAGAGACGGAAACGACAACCATTGGGACACTAACACCATTAAAACCAGGCCGATAGTCTCATCCTGTGGTGGTCCATCGGACAGAATTAGTTGGCTGCTGCAGAAACTGCTGTCACCGCTACTCACTTATGTTCCGGCACATCTAAGAAACGTGCAACAATGTCTTCAACAAATTAGAGAGTGCAATTTCAACAATGAAGAAAGGCTTGTGTATCAAAGCTTCGATGTTGTGGCGTTGTACACGAATGTAGATACAAGAAGAGCTGTGGAAGCCTGCATAAGGCTGCTGCGTCTATACTCTCAGAATCTCCAGCTTTTTGATATCACAGTAGACGAAATCGAAGAACTTTTGCGGAGCGTTGTTGAAATGAATGTATTTCGGTTCCGAAATGTGTACTACAAACAGGTACGAGGCCTCGCAATGGGAAGCAGGTTGGCTCCATTATTAGCCATTTTATTCATGGACCATTTGGAGCAGTCTGCCTTGTCGTCAGGACTGTTATTTTATGGACGATACATTGACGACATTCTTGTAATTGGGAAGTCCCGACTATCAGTACGGCAGACGTTTTCAAACTTGAATTCGGCATGTTCTTCAATAAGTTTGACTTTGGAAGAACCGGCAGAGAATGGATTTCTCCCTTTCCTGAACACGCAAGTGAAAATATCGGATGGACAGTTGAGTACCATGTGGTATAGGAAGCCGGCTTCTCATAACATCATTATTCATGCGCGGAGTTGCCACCCTATGTATATGAAGCAAAATGTTGTTCGTCATACAATTACTACATGTGCACTACTTACTTCCGTGAACCAGACCCAAGTTGATGAAGAAATCAACGATATTCTGCGAATGAACGGATATGGACTACAACAAAGTCGCTGCTGGCGACCCCATCGTCCACCAGGTGGAACTACACTTGTCCTGCCATTCATCACTGACTCATTCGCAATGGATGCGAATCGTATCGTGAAGCGTTCGAAACTCCCAATATGCTTGGTGTTCAGACCACCTCCTTCACTACGGCACATCCTTACGTCATCTCATCAATATGAAAATCTGTGTGACCGCGTAAGCTGTAGCATCTGCCATGGACATGCTGGAGTATGCGAAATGAAGTATGTTGTGTATAAGGTGGTCTGCCTTTCGTGTAACGAATTCTACATAGGAGAGACCGCTAGACCTCTACGCAAAAGGATAGAGGAACACATTCGAGCTCTGCGCCGACCACAGAGCTATCCGGACAATCCTTTTTCGCGGCACCGCACTCTACGGCATACACTCGAACCTGCCCCTCAGCTGAACGTAACGATACTTCACAGAAACTTGTGTGATCCGGTGGAAAGAAAAATTAAGGAAGCTCTAGAAATTCAACAATGGAAACCGCCAATAAACATCAGAGAAGAAATGAGGGCGGCCATGAGACTTATCACGTTGGAGTGATTTGAGGTTTCTAGTGGATATGAGGTGATACATGCGAGATTCACGAATGAAACGTTTTCATCACCCACCCGACCTCACCCTTCATTTTTGGCCAGCCGACCGTTTCTAGAGGTAGGATAACTACCATAATAGGTTTACAGCCGATCATCAACATCCTTTCTAGAACACCTTGCGGCAGAGCCCTTTTCATTGCTGGTTTAGCGCCATCCCTGATTGATAAGGTTGGTGCTCCCCATTGTTCGCGCTGTGTAACTGATTGTTTTGTGATTATTTCAGTCGGCCTGAAGACGATATTACATATCGAAACGTTGCCAATAAACTCATAAAGAGTCTACATCCTCACAACAAATAAGCGAAATATTATGAAGCTCAGGGAACGATCTATCTTAAATCATCTCAACTTCTCTCTTTACTCAGGTCAGCTCGCATACATCGGCTGCAAAAGACGGCAGTTACAATCCTCGGACAACTCGTCCACCATGTTTCCTTAGCTCAATTTTTGAGGAACCATAACTCCGTTCCCAGAAGGTCTTGTACAATTCCAAAGACATCACTGGAATCAGAGTGAAACCGTCTTCAAGATAGGTGGATAAGCAGAAGAACGATTTCCATCGTGAACACTGCCTTTAATGAGCGGTGCGGACCTTTTCGGATAAAATGGTGGCGTTTGAAGGAGAAGGAAATTGCAAGTTCCAAGTTCTCGCGTGTTATCCAGCACCAGTCACGTGTGTGTGTGTGTGTGTGTGTGTGTGTGTGTGTGTGTGTGTGTGTGTGTGTGTGTGTGTGTGTGTGTGTGTGTGTGTGTGTGTGTGTGTGTGTGTGTGTGTGTGTGTGTGTGTGTGTGTGTGTGTGTGTGTGTGTGTGTGTGTGTGTGTGTGTGTAGTGTGTGTGTGGTGTGTGTGTGTGTGTGTGTGTGTGTGTGTGTGTGTGTGTGTGTGTGGTGTGTGTGTGTGTGTGTGTGTGTGTGTGTGTGTGTGTGTGTGTGTGTGTGTGTGGTGTGTGTGTGTGTGTGTGTGTGTGTGTGTGTGTGTGTGAGTGTGTGTGTGTGGTGTGTGTGTGTGTGTGTGTGTGTGGTGTGTGTGTGTGTGTGTGTGTGTGTGTGTGTGTGTGTGTGTGTGTGTGGTGTGTGGTGTGTGTGTGGTGTGTGTGTGGTGTGTGTGTGTGTGTGTGTGTGTGTGTGGTGTGTGTGTGTGGTGTGTGTGTGGTGTGTGTGTGTGTGTGTGTATGTGTGTGTGGTGTGTGTGTGTGTGTGTGGTGTGTGTGTGTGTGTGTGGGTGTGGGTGTGTGTGTGCAAGTGGTGTGGTGTGGTGTGTGTGTGTGTGTGTGTGTGTGTGTGGTGTGTGTGTGTGGTGTGGTGTGGTGTGTGTGTGTGGGTGTGTGTGTGGTGTGTGTGTGTGATGTGTGTGTGTGTGTGTGTGTGGTGTGTGTGTGTGTGTGTGTGTGTGTGTGTGTGTGTGTGTGTGTGTGTGTGTGTGTGTGTGTGTGTGTGTGTGTGTGTGTGTGTGTGTGTGTGTGTGTGTGTGTGTGTGTGTGTGTGTGTGTGTGTGTGTGTGTGTGTGTGTGAAACGTGGCCAAAGGCAACCGGAACAAAGCTAGAGTTTGCGCGCTCTGAACTTAGTGTCACGAAGCCGGGTGGACGGAAAGTCTATAAACAAACGTGGCTATGGACAGATGAATTGCGGATGAAGGTCCAAAGTTGGAAGAACGTCTGTCGCGCTTTCCTTGCTAACAAAACGGCCGAAAACTGGCAGAAATACCGCAGAAGAAGCCTGCCAAGCATGCCATGGTGGAAGCGAAGGCCGCGCACTAAAGAGAGTTGTATGAGAAGCTGGACACGCGCGATGGTGAGCGCCTTGTGTACCAATTCGCGAAGACTCGTCAAGGTGGAACGGAGGACATAGCGAAATTCTACGGCGGCAATGATGTGAACGGTCAGCTGCTCATGGACCGTGGAAAGGTTATAAGAAGATGGCGGGAATATTTCAAGAAGATCTCGACGGTAGCGTTCCCTCACCCTCTCATTCCCTAATCGACACCTACGAGCGGCCCTGTCCATTCGATCACTGTCGGGGAAGTTCAGACGACTCTAGCACGTATGAGGCCTGGAAAAGCGACAGGGCCCGATGATCTGGCCGCAGATTCGTGGAAGTCACGGTGCTAGAACTCTGCTGAATGGCTAGCGCGATTCTTCAACCATGTTGTCGCCGGAAGGAAGACACCTTATGAATGGCAGCGCAGCACGACTATTCCGATCTGGAAGAAAAAAGGTAGTCCGGCATTTTGGATATTGTTATCTGTCCTTTTTTGATTCTGTTGCATATATGGGACAGAGAGTGTCGTTAGGTTCATGGTATATTTCGCAAATGCTTCGAACTGCAAAATACGGTTATTCCATCTTCAAGTGTTGTTCAAAGAGCAAACGGCGTATTAACTCATTCGTATTTGTGTTCTGCGTCTAAAAACCTTAAAAATCTGCTCAAAAATTTGAAATGGGGAACAATCTCGGGTGGTCTGCAGGGATGGCGAAGTCTATACATTCTGGAGGTGTCGCTCCAGAGATTCGGGTGTTGCTTGCAATTTTCTTCCGTTTATCCTTCGGAAATTGCTCTTCATTACACTAATAGCTCTCTGCAATAAAATTGGTAAACTGGAAGACATCGCGAACGTTGTCTTCTATAAAAAAGATTCAATTTACTTCCTGGTCTAAAAGATGGAGGAATTATTACTTGAGTTTAAAACGCTTCTAACTTTTCTCAGTGCAATATTTCCGCATGCTTGAAAGGCAGTGGCATTTATAGTTCCAGTTAATATCCGGTGACCTTCGCTTTGTTTTCGAAGCGAAATTGTTCTGGGTTGACGTCATTTGTGACGTTTGAAAAACTTAGTGCCCCCAAATATGCTTATTGAAAATCAGAGTGATTGTTCCGTATACACGCTGTAAGGAATGCGGAACGATGTTTACCTCAGAAATTACGCCTTAAAGGACCAGCGAAATAAAGTTACAGCCCTGCGCGGCGCTTCGAAAAAAAAGCTGGCAGAGAATGAGGATTTCTTCATACTCATGGCTGTTCTCTGCGCAATATACGCTGTGGGAAGTACATATTCATACCCCAAAGCTCATCATGCGCGTGACGCGTTGGCGTTGAGGAGTATGAATAGCGATATACCGTTAGGCGGCGTTCAGTTTTCATTCGCGATGGTATAACCAGCATATGTATCGAGCACGCGACGTCGCTTCTCGTTATCGCTGGGTGGTCACAGTGAATAGGCGAAATACATTCGAAATAACGCGCAATTCGCCCTCGCGCGTCAACCATCGCGTCGACCTGCAATGCAATGCGATGCGATGGACGTCGCGCGATGGCAAAGTCGTTGCTGCTTTTCTTGAGTGTTTTTGATAAACACGGCTTATGCTAACTATGAAAGTGGAATAACCTCATCTAAGTTCACATGCGCTGAGAAGAACGGAAAAAACTGTTGGTATTGCCACAAAAATTGTCGCGGCTTGTTCACGAGAAATCACGTACGTGCGCGATCGCTCGTCGTCTCCAAACATTCGCGCAGCATTCATACCTGGATACCTGCACGACGTGATTTTTGCGTCGCACTGACATGTGCCATCGCGTCGCCCCGCGAAAACTCTGAACGCAGCCTCAGGAACGGCAGTGGGCGAATAGGTGTGATCGATGAGCACATTCAGAGTATTGAGTCGCCATTACGCTGCAAGAGGGGGCATATATGATTCTGAAAGTACCCCCACATCCACCCCCCCCCCCCCAATAAGGCGAGGATGGGGAAATCCCTCTCGCATCGCGGCGAAATCATTCATACTCATCAGCTTGCCAGAGTAGCGATGGAGTGCGATATGGTCTGACAATTAATTTTGTGGTATCATTGCACGAAAAACGGAATAGTTGTCCATTCTTCTGTTGCTATTGAAGTTTCACTCGAGACCACTTCAATCCAATAGGTTAATTAAACCGAAGCGTCAAACTGCGAAAGACAATCAACTCTTTATTAGTGTGTACTGATTGTGAGAGCCCAACTTGAACCCTCAGATAATGTAGACACTGCTCTCGTGGTAGTCGGAATTCCTGCGAAGAGCGAGCAACTAGGCATATTTCTGCACCAGGATAGCTCTGATAGTCTGCGAAAGGCTCCTGTAAAATCGATAAGTCGCCAGCTCCCGCCTTTCATGTGTATTACGCACCATTATAGGAAGAACGGCTGCTTTTCATATATTGTCACATGCGCGTTAGCATGAACCAAGCACAAGTCACGTTGACTAGCCCCGCCTTTCCCTAACAACGCTTCCCTGTAAGAAACCTCGGCACTTGCCCCGGTGCGACTTGTTTGGTCATATGTACGGAGCCTAAATTCTTTCAGTTGGAACTTTTGAATTTCATCTACATACTAATTATGTAGTTTTTCTGTGTGCCCTTGGTCCTGTTGCTTTGTGGACTCATATTGTTCAGTAGACAATTAAACTACATATCTTAGAGGCATTGTGCGCGCAAAAAAACGTATCTCATTTTTTCATGTTTTTGCGTAGGCAATTTCCTGACATGCAGGATAAGAATGAAAAGGCTCCACAAAACCATCAACTTTTGCAAAAGAACTCGTTTTAAAACGTCTCAAATTATTCAATTCGCACCACCACGTCAATTTCGGTGTGTCATGTGCAATACGTCCAAAGTTTTTTTCACAAACGTCGGATGTATTTTATGCTTCAAACTTATTGGGTGAGTGTAACGCCGGCATGGATACTGAAGAGACTTCGCGTTCACTGTTGAAGTTGGCGCAAACTCGGTGCCATATGCTATAACATAGGTGCACCGAGTTGGCGCCAACCTCCAATGAGGAACGCAAAGTCTCTTCACGATCCATGCTGCCGTTATGTCTCTTGCCTTTCGTTCACCGGAACTTATTAAAAAAAAGGAGTATCCACTGGGCAAGTATGGATGTTAGAATTTTCAGAGATGAAAATTTCCGTCTGCGCCTGTGATGGCGCTTCTGTTCCTTGTGCTAGATGGCAGGGTGAGATTCGGTGGCGGATCGTCATTTCGAACCACTCAAACTTCAGAACCATTTGTTCTTGAAACGCAAAACTTCACCGACGTGGTCCACCGGGCTCATTCATGAAATTGAGCCTGAAAATGGAAAGTGGTTTTCAGCGCGGACGATGCCTTCAAAGGCAGTGTTCACGATGAATATCGCACTCGAGTTCGAGCTAAAAATGGGATTGTTCGGTCGTGAGGTAACTAATCGTGAAGAAACAGCGAAGAAACGTCCAGAATAAGTCATAATAACGGCTTCTAAATTAAGGGCGTGGACGAGAATCATGGGCCCTGCTGATTTCAGCAAGCGCGCGCTAATCGCGAAGCCTTCGCGAATCGATCATGCTGATCGCGGCAGAGTTGCTTGGCAATTTGCCATCGAATCGTGTGCGGCGCCTCAAACTCGTCCGAATGGGGGAGGCGGACCGGGATAGGTAGGCGCACCGGGATAGTTTTCAAAGCCGTTTTTATTGATTTCTGGCCAGTTTTTGTAGCTTTCTTCGACCCTATCCCCTCCAGCATCTGCCAACTTAGTGTGTCACACCGAGACCTCGAGAACGAGATTTATCGTGAACACTGCCTTTAATGCGAATCCTACGAAACTGACGTTCCATGCATTCATTCAAAGTTCTCAAGCACCTTCGTTCAACAGTGGCGTCAGACCGAAGAGGCTAATTTGTTGTCGCTACCAGAGTACAATGGGTGATTCACCCAAATTGGTTCTCGAAAATATGTTTCCCCTCCAACAGCTCGGTCAAAAGTGCCACTTTTAATCAGCCTTCGTCGGCCTATAAATAGGGCAATTTTTAGTACACTCCCTATGTAGTTTGCCAATGTATGCACTTGTTCTTACTATTAGGGCCATAGGTGCCCGGCCTAATGCTGTATTCGGGGTTTCACAGTGAAAGGAAGCCGTCGACAAAAAAACATGGTGACTTAACTCAAAAACACAATGTAGTCTAGCAGACGGGAAACAAGCTCTCGTCTCAACCGTGCTAATTTTGGAACTCTGATTCGTGTTCCCTGTTTTCCTCTCTGTTTTCTATAGGAGGATCGCAAGTTCTTCTTATCCGTAATTGATCATCACTATGTTTTCGACGATTTCAGGATAGCCTTTTCATGCTCCAGTGTCTGTTTGCAGCTGTGCAGAGGTAGCTAGTCAGATTTTCATCAAAGAATTTCATAAAAAACCCAACACAATTCATGCACTTTGCAGCCTGGTGTGATCTCGTAAAGAATTGAAAGCTTTTCTGCTTGCAATCTCTGCTTTGATTAGCTTTTCTCGTTGGAAGCTTCATGTAAAAACGTTTATAGGCTGCCCTCTCTACAAAGATCCGTTGTCCGTTTCGTCAGTGTAACCAGGAGCAAAACCGCCAATGTGCGTACTGAATCGAGGCGCGTCAAAACCTAACGCCACCCCTTTATGCCTGATCCTTGAAGCTATCGGTATTTCTCGAATGTTTCTTGTTCTGAACCTTTCACCATCATTTGCAGCTCGTAGGATAAACCGAAATCACTTACACTTGGCTCATCTTAGCTGGCAGTGCCCCTTCTTTATTATTCTAGAAGCAATTTCACAGCGTCAAAACTTCATGCCCACCGTGGTTATGAAACCTGTCGTAAAAGAGATTGAGAAAGCAATAACAGTTCACAACTTTGTGGGTCAATCCTAGTGAAAACAAGGTTAACTGACTTATCAGTCATACTCGCAGCACTTTTATATCTTCTGGTAACCACAGCAGATGGCAAGGCAGGTCCACCTACCGTTATGTTGAGCTCTTCTACTGTACTGTACAGCCTTGGTTGGTGCCGAGGCTTCTGACTCAGATATCTCATAAGTCCTTCATAGATTGAGAATAGCATACAATCGGACAAGCCTCATAGTCACTCTGTTGAACCTTATCCAAGCCTTAGGCAGGGTGAAGAGTGCTCCGTGGATCCATGCTAGTAAGAAGATCAGTTTTCAAAGCCTTCGAAAACAGAGATGTGATAGCGGACGCTTTTATGCAATGTCCTGATGACCATGTGGAATTAAAGGCAGCATACACGCTCGTAAAAGTGATTGCGATAACTACGGAAATAGAATCGTATGACTCAGAACACATCGCCTACCCATTTTGAAGTGACAAAAACGACCAACAATGCCACTACACGCGTTAGAAGTTGCCCACCCTGTATCTGCCCGCCCCCTGTATTTGCTGTTCTCCTCCAGAACAGGGGTACTGGGCCATTACCTCTGTCGACAACGTTTGTGGGTGGTACACTAAGTGCATTAAGTAGACCACATACATCGACGACGATGGGAGTGGTCCAGCACCCCAGTTTTGGGGGAGGACGCCAATACAGGGGCGGGGCCAAGTTTTCAGTAGTGTAGCGTCAATCTGGGTCGTTTTTGACGCTTCAAAATGGTTAGGCGTCGTGTTCTGAGCCATACCATTCTTTTTTCCGTAGTTATCTCAATCAAGTTTACGAGAGTGTATGCTGCCTTTAAAGGCACAGTCCAAGCTCAGGGACGAAATCTGAGATTTCCACATAATTGTGCAGTTCGCCCACCCTATATAGCCCCTGCCAAATGCGAGCTCTCAATTCCTCCGAATAAGTGAGATATAGGGGAAGCCACCCTGGGGCGCCCATACCAGGAAGCCACTTTGGCACGCCCCTTTACGATCTTTCGAGCTCAACAACGGAGAGATGAGCTATGGTTTCCGACCAGTAGCCCCGTTCTTTCCTTCATTCCCATCCTCTTTCTCTATTCAGTTCGGTTCCCATACATTGGTTGCAAATGACGGAACTTACGAGCCTCGGACAACTCGTCCACCATGCTTCCGCAGCAAAATTTTTGAGGGGCCATAACTTCGTTCTTAGGGGTCTTGTACGATTCCAAAGACATTGTTGGAATCAGTGTGAGACCGTTCTCAAGACAGGCAGAAAAACAGAAAAACGATCTCTAGGTTGGAATGTGCCTTTAAAGGCACAGTCCAACCTCAGAATAGCTTTTCTTTTTCTCTGCTTATCTTGAAAAGGTTCTACGCTGATTTCAATAATGTCTCTGGAATCCTACAAGTCCCCCTAAGAACGAAGTTATGGCCCCTCAAAAATTTAGCTACGGAAGTATGGTGGACGAGTTGTCCGAGGCTTGTAACTTCCTTCATTTGCAACCGATGTATGCCAGCCGACCTGAGCAAAGAAAGAGGTTGAAAATGAAGGAAGGAACGGGGCAAATGATCGAAAACCATCGCTTATCTCGCCACTGTTGAGCTCGAAAGATCGTAAAAGGGGCGTGCCAAAGTGGCTTCCGGAGGTGGGCGCCCCAGGTTGGCTCCCTCCTATATCTCGCTTATTCCAAGGAATTGAGAGCTCGCACTTCGCAGGTGTCTTATGGGGTGGGTATACTTCACAACCATGTGGGAATCTCAGATTTCGTCCTTGAGCTTGGACTGTGCTTTTAATTAAACGCAGTGTTCACGATAAATCTCGTTTTTTAGTTTTCAGTGTGAAACACTACGCTGGCAGATGCTGGGGGAATGGTGTCGAAGAAAGCAGCGAAAACGGGCGAGAAAGTGATGGAAACGACGACGAAGCGAATACTTCGTTAGCCCAGTGCGCCTGCTATTAGCCCGCTCCGCCCCGTTCTGAAGAGCTTATGGCGCCGCGGACCTTTTTGATGACAAATTGACAAGAAACTGTCCGCCACGTCTAGCTCCATTGATTCGCGCACATTTCGCCGGAAACTAGCATGGCCCGTAAGCTCGTTCACGCCCTGAACGTTAGAATACGCTATTTTTGGCTTATTCTAAGTACTTTTCCTCGCTATTGCTTCACTATTCGATAGCTCACGACCGAACAACCCCAATTTTGAGTCGAACTCGAATCTGATATTCTCATGGCAGCCTTCACGATAGAAACGGTCTTCGAATTTCCATGGCCCTCGAACTTGTATTCGCTATACCCTACCCGCCCGCTTCCTTTTTGGCCTTTAAGAGAGTGGGCGCGGCGGACTTGGGACACCCAAGTTTGAGGGCTGCATAAGGTTACCTATGACTTCTTTTAAAGGCTGCAGACACGCTCAAAAGTGGTATCGATTTAATGACATGAATCGAAGGTCTGGAGCAGGTAGGAAACTAACGAAAAAACATCTAAAACTGTATGCAAATAGAGGATTAAAGGTTGCCTTTGTCATCGGGTAAAAATGGACGAGTTTCACTGCGCGCGGCTGAACCAGTGGATATCACTGACAAAACGGTTGAGGTGGCGAAGCCGGTAGACTGTTACGGCCTGTACTAGAACGCTCACTCCGTTGGAAGCTTCAAAAGCCAGCCAGAGCAACCGTATTCGAAGAATCAATCTGTACAAGTTTGTATTTGGGGCGGGGTTATCGATGCTCGTGAGCGGGGTTGACTACTTTTTTCGACTTGCATTCCTCAAACTTAGTAGTTTTGACTAGTTTTTGACGCTTTCAACTGCGCGAGTGTTCAACTAAGGGCCATACGACCCCAGTAGCGTAGTTATCTTAACAACGTTTTCGGGCGTGTCTGCTGCCTTTGAGTCATTCCTTCGTCATTGCAGTTGCAATGAACCCCGTTCCATTTTTAAAAACACGAAGACCACTTTCATCGTGAATGCTGCCTTTAATACCGATCAAACTGACTTTGCTCCGAATAGTTCCACGACTCAGAAACGCTGCACCATACTGAGTCATCCCAGTACCGAAAAAACGATGGGAAAAAGTGGTTTTTGTAAAGCGCTCTTAAACGAAACTGATCATTATCTGATCTATCGAAGTTAAAGTTTTACTTGTTGGCATGTACAACACAGGCGGGTCTCAGATATGTAGACTGAAGCCGAGTGAAGAAGGGTAAAAAAGTGCTGCAGCCTTCTGTGGGTTTTCCTCTGACGACTTCCTGCCCCGCAACGCGGTTTGGATGCTACATCTTTAGAGTATGATTTATTTTCTGATTCAGTAGGTTCTCTCTAAAATCAATCAAGGGGAGCTTCGCAGGATTTAAGACCAAAGTTCCCAGATAAGGTTTTATCTGATCGGCAGTCAGACTGGGATTCGGAGAAAGCCGAGCAACGTATCTTTAGTCTCGCCTCAGAGTTTGCGTAGGCATATTCATGGGTTTTTCCTAACACAAGATTAAGCGCCTATACAAGCTTATTCCGCCTCCACATCATTTCGTTGGCTTTGAAAAGATGTAAATATGTCGTGCTGAATTTGTCATAGTCCCCGTAACCACTTTGAAAACATGAACCACTAGCAACACGCACAACACGCAGAAGTCGCAGGGTGGTCATAAAGTTTTGACGCGGTGCATATTCCTCCAAATTAATAATTCAAAAAGATAAACTAACTGTGGAAAGTGGCTCCATCAACTTTTGGAAAAGGATATCCGGGAAATTTTAGGTAGGGGGTAAACTGAAAGTGCGCCATTTCACATTTATTTGCCAGCACGGAGTCCAGGTTATTTGTGAACGCCATAGGGGTTTGTGCTGCATGCTACGAGTAAATCTAGCACTACTGAAACTCCCTCGAAGGCCCGAGAATGCGGCGCTCGGGAACGCAAGCCAGGCCATAGAATTTGTTTACAACAGTAGAGAAACCATTAGAGAAATAGAAAAGAGGAAGTGTTCAGAGAAGGAGAGAAAAATTCGGAGGAAATAGATACGACAGTATGTGTTATTTTGGGAAGATCTCTATGTTATAACTTTCGGCTGCTGTGATCCTCTCGTGAACCGTTCAGTATTGAACTCGCTACCCTGGCGACAAATTTTGCGGCAGGTTCGCGAAACCGGAAACATGTACTGAATCCGTCGGGTCTGTGGCTCGATCCAGCCGAGTCGTAGCCTGTTAGGCTAAAACTTGGCAAATCTGCGGGAGGTTCACAACAAATCTAATCAGGGTTATTCAATCATCAATTCTGGTTACTGTCCAACATTGAAATACACATTATACACATATGAAAAGTATCCTATGAAGCTTAAGTTTCAATTTCATCGGACTGAGACCCTCAGGAGATTCTCAGGGTAGGAACAATAAACAAATTAATTAGATGAAAACAACTGTAGCAACAAACAATACCCGTTTCTCCTCTCACTCTCACCAGAGCACGCCACCAGACTCAGACCAGACGCTACCCAGTTGTCTAAAACTCGTTATGTTCCACTATGTACTTATTTTATGTTGGAATCTGGTAATCTGAGTTATATCGTTACAATGCATTCAAAGCAGGGATGTGCGGCAGTTGCCGTTTCCCGTTTGCCGTTTGTCGTTTGCCGGCCACTTTTGAGACTTTTTTGCCGTTTGTCATTTGCCGGAATTTTTGTTCTTTTTCCGGCGAAACTCGGCAAAAATTAAATGAAAACGCCATCTATGTTCACAGTCATATAGGAACAATGGGTGAGCCGATAATCCGTTGTTCGCTAAACCGTTGTCCGAGGATTTTGACTTATCTGTTTTCCACTTTGCCGCCTGGCCATTTCTGAACAAGATAAGGGATGAAAATCTGTTTGCACTCTCACTATACGTATTCTGCTACTACATAAGCGTGCATGTGTGGACGCGTGAGTGAAGCGTTTACGATGAGTTCTGATTCCGAGTTCTCTGCAGGTACAAACTCCGGAGCAGATCTAGTGGGCTCTCAATTTCGATTATCAACAGCAGCGGAGCGGTGGACCTTGGAGAAATATAACATGTCATAAGGATGCTTTGATGAGAAGGCGACCGCTCGCTGCTGGGGGTGTTCAAAATCAAGTGCCCTAAATGAAACTAAATGTGCCCAGGGGCCGTATGCATACATATCTTCCCGCTGGAGGGGGGACAGGTAATACGTATCAAATGCCCATCTATTCCGTGTCAAAATAGGGGAAAGCTAGGAATGCATGCGAAAATTTGAAGTTCTGCGCTATTAAATCTTTAAAAAACCGGCTTGATTTTTGACCAGCGTTGTGGTAGGGCCATCTCGAGCTTCAATGAGACAGTAATGAACTATTACTAATGAAGAATACCTTTTACGGTACACTGCTATCCCCTCAACTGTCCCCATACCACAGAGCAAGGAGAAGGTCGAGAGCAAGCCATCTCACGTATCATAGCTTTCTAACAGATTCTGGTGTAGCTAAAAGAGGCAGGAAGCATTCGTAAGACACACGTGGGCAGGGACTCCGAGGAAGTTTGCCGCGGCAGTGCCAGGAAGGTACCGCGACCCTCGACTGTGCCGCGGCTCCGTGATGATCAGTGTCCCGTAGAGACTCTATTGCAGTGTCTTGAGAATCGACAACACACGCGCCATTGCCGCGACAGTACCGCGGCACTTCCGTGTTAGAACCGCACAGGCTACGAGAGGATACATCAGCGATCTCGCGTCGACTGCGATGCACTGTTCTGTGTGGTAGAACGATATTTTCGCCAGTTCAATAGCCTAGGATTGAGGGACATCCCGCATCTCTTAGGTCGAAATAACGGGGCTATCCTCTGTCCCTATCAAACAGAGGACGTAGGCACCTCAAGTGTGTGTTTTTGTTCGTAGGCTTACCCTGTTGTACTATTACTCATTTCGTATGAGTTACTCGCAGTCGGTGCTATTTTTGCTAGTACGCGGGGCCACTGATCGCGGAGCTGCAGTGCACTACCGCGGAGCCGCAGCGGCGTTATCGCGGGGCTCTCACGACATTGCCGCTGCGACTCTGCGATAGTGCCGCTTCGGTGCCTGTAGAAGCCTAAGCGGCTTTCTCGCGAAGCCGCAGCGGTGATTTCTTTGATTTTCATAGGGTCCCACATGTCTCGTTTCTGTTCATCTGATGCCTTGAATTGAAACTATTCCCTTGAATCGGAATTATAACAATGTTGACATAAGTATGTGAAAAAAAGAAAAAAAGGTAGAGCGGCACATGAGAATAACTTTTGGGTCAATCTAAGGGATGAAGTTTTTTGCCGTTTGCCGATTGCCGTTTGCCGGCCGTTTTTGGGATTTTCTTGCCGATTTCCGTTTGTCAAAATCTCAAAATCGTTTGCCGCACATCCCTGATTCAAAGGCAGTGGATTTCTCATGTATCTGCTCACAAAGTCATCGTACCATTTAGAGACCACTCATCTTTTTCTCGGGCTCGAACAAATGATTGGGACCGCCTGAGAACACATGGAGGGTTTGATGACTCATGGAATCTTCACTGTGAAGACACCGCTGCTATATAAGGGAAAAAAGGGGCGAAATGGTCAGGGTGGGCAACTGAAGCGTATTTCGAACACAACTCGTTTCAAAGTGCTCTGTTTTCAATTTCGAAAGGACCAAAATGTTCGTCAAGCCGTAATCTATTAATCTATTAATTTATACATCCAACTTTCCCTCCCAAATTTCATGATCCTTCTAGCGGCCAGTAATATGTGGGCTTTAGGAACCCTTAGATTCTATTCTATCAATATTCAATAAATACCGCAACTACAGTTTCAATGGTTGAATTTAAAAACATGCCTACGTCACAGCCCATAATTTTATTTCATTACTGACATCAGTGTTGTGTATCTATGCGATCAATGACGCCGTCGTTCGATTTTCTCGTGTCACGTCAATTCGCCATGACCATTTTTGACGAGTGCAATAGCTTACACTGTGGGCACTCCTGAGTCAGTGCCATGAGTTCGTATTTAGATCAAAGAGGTGCTCCTGCATCCGCTCGTGAATGACCTCCTGTCAGTTGCGCTGGATCTCGGTAAGGTTATTCCACAGATGGCTGCACACTGGTCAAAACATGGTCGAATCTCCTTTTTTTGGCGGAAGTGATGTAAACGAGGGAGGTCAACGAATGCTCTTACTTTTGGAGAAACAGAAAATTATATCTAATTCTATTATTTCTTACAATAAGCTATCTTTTTCCGTTTTGCTATACCCTTCACACCCAATCGCTAAGCGCGCACTGCTGGCCGCTGTGGGTATGAGCCATAACTATTCTTTTGTTTTCCCTCAATCAATGGCCACTAACTTTCTTGGAGTATCAAAACATCAGATCTTCCAAACAGAACCACTATTTTCACAGGCGGTAACTTCAGTTTGCCTTTAGGATCTTTCAAAGTCAATCTGAATGTATACTGATTACTTCCTTCGTTCTGTTTATCATTTGTGATTGACTAATAAATTATTATTATTATTATCTACTCAACCGTAGGAAGTATATTCGGGACTTATCAATGGAAACGGTACCGAAATCTGCTCAAATAGGAAAATCCAAAATGTTCGCACTGCTAATGTACCTTTGAAAAAGGAGGATGCTCAGTGCGGTTCGAGAGTGTCTCGGAAAGATCATGTATGGAGGGCTTTGAAAGGTACTTTGGATGAGATGGACGTAATTTTTCCCGACAGCACCAGACGCGGGAAAAGCGGGGAAGCAGCAAAGTGCGTGATTGGATGAAGCACGGCTGGCGTCCAATCATGCACCTCGCTCCTCCCTTGTTTCTCCGGCTTTTTCAATTTTTCAAAATTTTGGTATGTTAGAATACTCGACCACTCGGTAAGATTAGGAACTTTGTCATTAAATAGATGATGACCTTCTCCTATTCTGGTCCCTGGAGCCATTTTCGGGTGATTGCTCTTCAACACTTAAATGCACAGTTCAAGATCAGGGACGAAATCTAAGAGTTCCACATAATTGTGAAGTAGGCCCACCTTAGATATCACCTGCCAAGTGCAAGCTCTCAATGCCTCCGAATAAGCGAGAAATAGGAGGAAGCCACCTTGGGGCGCCCACATATGTAAGCCACTTTGGCACGCCCCTTTTACGATATTTCGAGCTCAGAAGTGGCGAGATGAGCGATGGTTTTCGATCAACAACCCGGCTTTTCCCTTCATTCTCGGTCACTCTCTTTATTCAGAGCGGCTCGCATCCATCGGTTGCAAATGAAGGAAGTCCCGAACCTCGGACAACTCGTCCACCATGCTTCCGCAAGTCAATTTTTGAGTGGCCATAACTCTGCTCCTGGGAGGTCTTGTACGATTCCAGAGACATCATTGGAATTGGCGTGAGACCGTTTTATAGATAGGTAGAAAAACAGAAAAACGATTCTGAGGTTGGACTGTGCCTTTAATGGACCGAGTGTCCACACTGCGCACCCACGCCAAAAACTCGATTTTTTTCGTTTTACTTCAAGAAAAACAGATTCCTTCTAATTATTGCTTTTATATCTATGCTTTGTACAACTTCCATAACTGGTATGCAGATATTAGACGCCAAATATCTTGAGATATGGGCAATCACAACAAAAAATCGATTTAGAAACTCACTGAAATGATTGGCCGTGGAGCGCGCGGTCTCCTAAGTGTTAATGAGAGCGAAACTTCAGAGCCTTGAATTTCTCAGTGTTCCTATAGAAAGCGTAGTGAGATTGCGTGTTGTCGGTGACTTTAAACCTACCATAATTTACTTCAGAATTAATCTGTTTTCATGGAGAATATCGAAGTCATTACTCATTTTATTCACTAATATGTATTCCTTTCTCGTAGTTTGCGCAGATAAAAATGTAGATGCACCAATATACCTATTTGCATGTACTCTGCCAACGCGTAGCTAGATGCCTCCGAGGGCGCGGCCTGAAACGCCGCCCCATTCCATGTAGCGATAAATTAAGGATTTTGGCTACGATAGCTAAAACCCGCATATTCTTGTGTCGAGGCTACAAGGATGCGACTTCTGCGCGTATTCTACGTAAAAACGAAGGCTAAATTCGAGCATTGATCTCTGTGACGCTAAACCCGTATATTCTCGCTATAATTTTGTAGCGAAAATCTACGGATTTGGCGACAGGCTGTGTTGAAATGCAATCTCAAACCCGCGCTGACTACGCGGAACGTAGGGATGCCGTTCGAACAGTGTTGGCCCAATCAATCCACGGATAACTTGACACTCTGTGGGCGGGCGTGGAGGGTGACCCCGTGTCGCTCTCTGGAAGACCTTGCTGGGAATGATTTTGGCCGCTGGGATGCTGCAAACCGTGGGGAAGAAACGGCGATGCGCTCGATCGAAGCGGGGATCGCCTTTATAGTGCGGATCAGGACTGGGTGGGTCGATCGACCGAGTGCTGTAACGAGAATTTCAGTAGAATATGCGGGTGCTGTAGCGAAAATTTACGTAGAATATGCGGGCGCTGTAGCTAAAATTTCCCCAACTGAGGCTAAACTTTCCGTAATTTACGTAAATTCTCGTGTCAAAATTAGACTAGATGCCTCCGAAACCCTGGGCATCTCTGGTTTCCGTGTGAGGCATCTAGCTACGCGTTGGCGGAGTACATACCCCATAGAGCTCTCTAATGGGTAAAACAGGAGCTTGACCGTTCTCGATTACATACTTATCCAGCTAGCTCAACAATTATGTAGTTAGCTAATCGTGATGAACTAAGTTTGTCCTTCAACACCTTTCCTGTTGTTTAGGAAGCATCACAGGCTCATGAACGTACTCGAGATAACAAGCTTGATCGAAGCCTAGTACTGCCTCTACCACAACTCTAACCACCCCCCCCCAACTGTTAGGGAGAGTAAGTGGACTATTTCGTTCGTCTTGATTGAGAGATCAAATGTGGATTAAGCTTTGACTCTGCCCCGCGTAGCCCCGCGATTTTGAAATCTAACTTCTGAGTAACTGTGTAAAACGACTTTCTTGCATTGATTAGAGCACAAAAAAGCTGATACATATAGTCACCGAATAATGTTCTAGATTGGTTCTCTGAGACTTCAGAAAAATTGGACGGAAACACATGTGTTTGGCCAAAAAAACACGTTGAGGGCAGCGTTCACGCTAAATTTCACTTTCTATTCCCATGGTATATGTTCGGGAGGTCTGCTACCCTGTGTAGCAAGGGATGCTCAAAAAACCCCAAGCCGTGTGTTGAGCTAAAACAGGATCACCTTTGCTTCTTTACCATTTGCTGTCAACACAATCTCGGAAATTCACTTGTTCAAGGCGAGGGGGCGAATTGAGAGTATCGGGCATTCCAGAGACTTCAGTTCGTTTTTCCCAGCCGCTCTTTTGCCATTTCTGGCTTGTTTTCTGCCCTTTTTTCAACACTGGGAGTCGAGGCTCCTCTTCTGATGTCATTTATCTTCTAATGTCTTTGTGGGAAGTCACCGATAATCATTATCGCGAAGCTGCCTTTGACCTCATTCTTTCCGGACGCTCTCACGATCTCCTTGAAACACTTACCGTTGTGCTAGAGAGCTAATTCCTGGCCAGGGAGTTGGAAATGTTTGTGCCTCTCCTTTATCAACATATGAAATCGGTAGCTAGATGAATTGAACAATAGCGTTTACTTGGCCTGGCATATGCTGATAACCGTGCTACACCTTCCAATAGAACTTCCTCTGTTTTCATATCGCGCCTGGTTCTGCTTTGCTAAGCTCCACGGTGTTTTTGTAAAAACCGATACCTCTCCTTCCCCTTCTCTCATCAATATTCGATGTATCCTCGGCCAGCAAATCATAATTTCAGTTGTTTCACTACATTTCCCACTCGAATAGTGTTCACTCTAAATCATTTTGGATAATATTTCAAATATTATTCACTATTTTGGGGTCATTAAAGATGCATTACTTTCCCTTTTGCTTCAATTCACTTTCTGAATCTGTCAGAAATATGAAAACGCCTAATAGTCTTTTTGGCTACTGGGAAGCTAAACTTTCAGGAATTTTCATACAGAGTTCTACCCCCCATCCCACACCCTGAAGAGCCAGTTTGATTGAAGGCAGACTCAATCTCGTGTGGAGACACTCGTTCCAATCATTGTAGCGTTTTTTTTTCTCAGCTTAGGTGTTATCTGAGTTCTGAACCTATCATAATCGGTGAGAAACTCAGGAGCGAAATGCATTGTGAATGCTGTTTTCGAAAAAAACATTGCTACGTGACATGAATATATAATTGGATGGAGCCAAAAACACCACAAATCAGCGTGCGAATCACACCGTTCAAGTCACAGAATGTACATAAGCCGTTGGAGACCCCTACATTGGATTTCCAGGGGTCCATTACTAACACCGAAGGTCACCTCTCTGAAAAATTGTCGCATCAATCTATCAAAGAAATTGTGGCAGAAGTTTTAACCCAGAACCACAAACCAACAACTGCGTACTGCAGCAACATTACCGTAAAACCTGTATCAGAACGCACCATGTCAATCAATTTCGAAAAAAAAATAATTGGCTACTTCTTCTACTTTCATAGCTCAGTGGCCTCTTCAACTACTTTCTTCGACTCTTTCCGTGCCCGATTTGGAATCGACCTTTTAATATCCGAAAGTTGCATTGAAAATCACTCAAAATTTCGGAGCCCACAGACAACCTTTTATAGAAGTCGATACCATATTGTCATTCCGTTCAAAATTCCATCATCAGGACCGTATCCGAAATTCCCCAAAATTCTTAGGCCCCTACTAGAGAGATCCGCAAAAACCCAGAGACAGAGAGAAAGGCTGTCCTAAAAATCGGGACGGTTGGTAAAGACAGAAAGTTGGGGTAACTGCAAATATTCTTCGACTGTCGTATTTCCCATGAGGAACACCCTTCACAGTGTGCGAACCCTTGTCTCAGTGCCCGGCATCGCCGTTGTTACGCGCGTGAAGAAGGTTCGGTTCCCGTGTGTGTCAGTGATGCCGTTTCAAGACGGGACTTACAAGAGAATGATTACATCCCGAAACACTGAGGCACATAAAAATTGAAAAGATTTTTTTCGTTCTGTGTACGCTCCATATATTATTCAGTTGCATGTCAGCAATTGAAATTTATCGTTGTTTTCCATTACTTGAGCAATCTTTATGAGTATTTTGTTTTCCATAGTTCAATATTTCTTTGGAGGTATTGTGTATGCCTGTATCAGTCGTCTGAGTTCTATAAAGCTCGTCAAGTTCCCACATTATCGCTACGCATGCTGTTAGAATCCCATACAGGGTTGCAAATCGAGTACTAGTAGAAGCTTATCCAAAAAAGTTCGTCTGCAGAAATGAAATGCCTCGCAATGAAGAAACGCACGAACTTTTCAAACGCTAATGCCTGTTCTTCCTCAGGAAACTTTTGTCTCAGAGCAAAACAATTAGCACAAGCAACAATCTTATAGCAATAAAACGCCGCGCAAGGAGGAGTCGTTATTTTATAGCTGTGCATCCAGATTTTATGATAGCCTCTTTTTTCCGATAAAGTATAGGGGAAAAGGGCACCTGGAGGCATGCTTTAGGCGAAGATCCACAATTTTCAGATCAAAACATTGCATACCACACGCAATTTCTCGTGAAGCCAGCGTACGCTTGTGGGTTTTGTTTTTTTCGTATTTTCCTTGCTTCGCGATTTGATCGCCTTCTAAACCTATTAGTCATCTCTTCCGCTTCGTCGCAGGTGTCAATGATTGGGGAAAATTCTTTTGTGTGTTGGACAGATAACACCTGCTTGCAGAAGCGAAAGCAAGAAGTTATGTTATCCCACATGACTAGCGCTGTCAATGTTTTCCATTCATTCGTCTTACCCAATATTCGAACACAGGTACTGTGATTGATTGTCTGTCTCGGGGACAGTTTGCACCATAGGAATCATTTGAGCATGTTGACCCTATAAGCTCTTACTAGGGTTTTCCTTAAATTGGCCGAGGGCTTTTCTGAAACCATGTTTTGATAGTTGTAGGTATGGGACAAGGCATTGATAGTCCGTTTTATTCCAAACCCCTAAATTCCTTAAAGATTTACATGAGATTTCCGGAAGGGGATATTTTCATAGCTTTGCGAAGGGAAAAGAGGTATACGAATGGCTATTTTTAGGGTATTCAAAATAAATTGTCTCGGATTGAGCCTAAAACGTTTTTCTAGGGGTTCTCATGTATGCTGATCACGAATCTGAGTCCCATTTTACAATATTCAAAAAATACCGCCTGATTTGGTTCAAAGCTCGAAAATGGGGGAGATTTCGCTGGCCAAACGCGATTTTGACGATTTCGAGAGTGCCACGATGAAGTCGCATCAAAGCTTCTACACAGTGACAAATTTGCTTTCAGCGCTCCAACTAACCCTCGGTAGAAAGTTTTGAGCAGAATCCGAAGGTTTTTTATGTGAAAATCTCAAAAATTTCCTGAATTAACTTTTCGTGAAGCAATGAAATGCCCTTTTTTGGATTCCCCGGGGGCTTTTAGGTAATTTCAAGCGCGGATATGTGCTGTTACAAACCTAAAAGGTTTCCAAATTGTCGCGGTGCTGGTAAAGCAGACCCTAGTTACATAGGTGCGTATGAGACATGCAGCTCTATTTTTAAAGGCATCTTTCTGTTAGTCGCTACACTTCTCACTAAAGTCGTGGTCTTCGACGAAACCTCTTCTCGGGAATTTGATAGGCTGTCCCTAATCCGCACCTCTATTGAGGAGGTGAAAAAGTACAAGGAAACGAACTTATAAGGATACTTATGCCCACCCAACTTCCCTTATGGTTGGTCGACTGCCTAGAACTTGCGAGTTTCCCAAGGATAGAGGTGATTGGAGGCTTTTAGCTTGCCCCACATCAATTCGAGGTTTATAGATTCCATTTCTGAAACAACTCCAAACAGACTACGTCAACTTATTTTTTTTGTGTCAACCAAAACCACAACAACAAGAAAATATATAAATGGAGGCTAAGCACGCTATGTCGGGATAGACAAAAAGTACTACATTACTCGTTCTTCGATTGAATGTTGCGCCTATTCTCACTCATCTTGAATGAAATGGCATTTTGTTCATGTCTCAGTTTTAATGCCAACTGAGCACAATAATGTATGTAATATGCTGATGAATAATCCAAGCTGACTGCTTGGAGCACCTGCTAATCCTCATGAATGCTTCGCTATTCGAGCCATCAGATACATACTTCATACATTTCTAGACCGGCAGCTAGATTTGCCACTTCCCAATGAGTCTTCAGTCACCTGAAAATCGCTAAGGTCTAGTATATTTTGTACATTTATCACCTTTACGCTCTCAGCTCCTAAAGCCAGCGTTTACGATGATTTTCGTTCCCGAGTGTTCCACTAAAAACTAAGCGTTGGCTACCAAGTTTTATTCAAATTACCAAGAAACAGCGAGAAACGCACTAAAACGTCTTATTTCAGAGACACTATTCTCTGGCCTGGACTAGTTGTTCGATTGGACGAACATGCTCACGGTTGTTGTCCCAGGTAAAAAATGGGGCTAATCAAAAATGGAAGAATATTTCAGACAAAACTGTATTACTTAGGGTCTGAAAGAAAGCACGAAACAACAGAGAGTAGGGAATTGCAGAAGACAGGTCCACAAAAGATTTCATTGTCACAACGAACAGTTCCAGTGAGACCTAAAGGCATTGTGCGCGCAAAGAACCGTATCTTATTTTCTAATGTTTTTGCGTGGGCGACTTTCTGACATACCCAATAAAATTGTACAGGCTCCACAAAACCATGAACTTTCGCAAAAAAACTCGTTTCAAAACGTCTCGAATTATTCACTTCCCACCAATATTTAGGTGTGTCAGGTGCAATACGTCGGAAGTTTTTTTCACAAACGTTGGATGTGTTTTTCGCTTTAAACTTATAAGTGGATGTATTTCTCCCATCTTTCGTCCACCAGAAAGTATTTTAAAAAAAGAAATATTCATGGGGCAAGTTCGGATGCTAGAAGTTCCCGGGATAAAAATTTGAAATATTGAATCGTCTGCGCCTGTGATGGCGCTTCTGTTCCTTGTGCTAGATGGTTGGTGAAAACTGGTGGCAAATCGTCATTTTGAACCACTTCAACTTCAGAACCATAATTTTTGACGCGCGTCATTTCACCAACTTGGTCTACAGAGTTTATTCCTAAAATTGAGCTTAGAAAATGGAAATTGGTTTTCAGCGCGAACGATGCCTTTAAAGCCACAGTCCAAGCTCAGAATCGATTTTTTCGTTATTCTGCCAATCCTGGAGAAAATTCCATGCTGATCACAATGGTGTCTCCAGAATCGCTCAGATCTCACTGCGAACTGAGTTACGGCTCCTCAAATATTTTCAATTTGAACTGGTAGAAGTTCGTGGACGAGTTGTCTCGAGCCTGTATTTTCTCGTTATTCGCAGCCATCGTTCTGAAGCAGACCACAATATAAATCCAGGCCAAAAACAAATAGAAGAACATAGAGCGCGTCTCTTCCCTTCTGAGGTCGGAAACCTGCCAGTGGGCGAAACAATTTTGCTTTCAAGGGGGCGTGGTCGACTTTTTCCTGGCTTTTTCTCGCTTATTTGAGCGAATTGAGATTTCGCGCTTGGCAGGGTTGCTAAAGGCGGCGACCGGACCAGATTATCAAAAATTACCTCTGAGGTTGGACTGTGCCTTTAAGAAGGGGGTGAGATTTGGGAATATCGTGCCCTTCTGATGCATTTTCTCGATTTCTTGGTCATTTCGGTTATAGCCGGGGGGCAAACAATCGAATCAGCAATTAATCTCAAAATCGAAGATTATCGTGAACACCGCCTCCGATTGCCATATCAAAGTTGGGTGGAGCTCAATCATGGTGCCATCTTTCTATTCCCAGCTTAGAAAGGTTTTATTCATGTGGAGAATTCCATGAAATCCAAAAACCCGAACAAGACCTTCTCCCATCACTCAGTCAGCCGCTAGATCGAGAAGGAGCACGATTCGCATCCACTTCGAGCACAAAGGACACGCAGCACAATCTCCTCACAACAGAGGAGATCGCTGGGCTCTCTAGTCTAAACGTTGTTACCACAGCAGCTGCTCTATTACAGTGTACAAGGTACCATATTACTGACAGTATTCATTCGATCCTTACCGGTCGCGCCTGAAAGTTGGCCATGAGTCGCTCTCTGGAAAATCCTTCCGGGAAACAATTAAAATATATGTAAAGTCTTCGCTACGGGCCTCGGCTGATTCTTTGCTATATTTGTTTTGTTGCAGTTTTGTTTATACATCACGTGTCTCGACAGAGGTGAAAGAGAGCATCAGTCATTGGACAGGTGATTAACGGCACGGACAATCAGCTGTGATATTATTAGGAATTACCCTCGTGACTGAACTCATGTTGGACTGCCCCAGCAGGAAGAAAAGAAAGCGGAAAAAAGTGTGATCGTGTAGTTATTGGTTGTCGTGCTTGGTCTCACCCGTTGTTGCTAACCACGATATTGGAAAGCGTTGGTGGCCACCACGTGTACTTTGGTACCCAAAGCCTAATAAATTACACTACAACGTATGTGAAGTTCATGTGTATAGAATATATAACAAGCACGGATAAGGCCGCGATTTCGTAAGACTAACAATATTCTTCGACTTCTGTGGTCTACCTCATCAACTTGTCCTTGGGTCCTACATAAGAATTCATTGGATGAGGCAGCAGTACTTTTACTAGTGAAGTGGCTCTTCAATGGCGGTCCCTGAATGTGACTCGCTTTTCGGAGGATGAGTTTGAGTACCGCAAAAATCTTCTCCCGAGATGTGCCCAGAAGAAGGAAACCATGGCAGCGAGGATGAAGGGCTACATATGTTGGTTGGAAAAGACATCTTGCTTTCTAAATATCACGTGTGAGGTTCGACTCCATCCTATTGAAGGCAGTGTTCACGATGATTTTCGTCCCCGAGTTTTTCACATTAAGCAATGCGTTGGCCACCAAGTGTTACCAAATTATTAAGAAACGGCGAGAAACGCACCAAAGTGACATTATTCTCAGGCCTGGACTATTTGTCCGATTGGATGAACGTGTTCACGGTGGTTGTTACCGGTGAAAAATGGGATCAATCGAAATTGGAGGAATATTTAATGCAAAACAGCATTAGTTAGGGTTTGAAAGGAAGTACGAAGCAACACAAAGTAGAGAATTTCAAGGAACAGTTTCACAAAAGATTTCATTGTCACAACGAACAGCTCGTGTAAGACTTAAGAGGCGAAGTGAGATTTGAGGATTTCGTGCCCTTATCGTGCCTTTTTCTCGATTGCTTTGTCATTTCAATTCTAACCGGTGGCCAAACAATCGATATTGTGATTAATTTCAGAATTGAAAATTATCGAGAACACAAGATGTTTTGAATATTTAATGCCTTTTTATGGAACAGGGGCTCTCTATACACCGATGGAGGAGTTGTCCCGCCTTTTGCGGCTCTAATTCCACTCGGGACCACTTCGTTTGCATTGAGTAGCGTGACGTTTCGAACTGCGAAAATCTGACAACTCCTCCCTCGGTGTGTAGAGAGTCCCTGTCCCCTTTTACTGGAATGGTTTATAACACTATGTAACAAATTTTAACATTTTTTCTGCTCCTGGGTTGAAATTGTGTTTTCCCGACTCGTTAGGTCTAGAACAGACAGGAAATCGCTGTTGTTCCAGGTAAACTTCGTTTTTGTGACTAGGACAATGAAATTTGGAAAATCGCGTATTTACGTAAGACTATTTTTGTTCCTGGTTTCTAAGTGTTATATTTCAATTGTTTATGTCTTAATGTATGTGAAAAATGACTTCATTTGGCACAAACTTTCCTTACACGACGACAGAACGAAGAAAACTCTTTTTTTTGTGAAATCAGAAAGATTTTTATTCATTTTCGGCACTAAAATCAGGAAAAAACAAAAAAAATGCACGAGGAATGGACAAACACAGTCGGAAACTACTCAATAAGGTTTAGAGATGTGTAGATTTTCTAGATTTACCATTGTACTGTGAATCACTCTCTCGAAGTTGCACCCAAATGTAGTCCCCCCTCATGGTTTCGTTATACTATCATTGGTAACGACGTTCAAAGTCCAGTATATCTTGATGAAAGGGCTTGCCTTGCTCGTTAAATTTGTCAAGACGCAAATCGATGATATGGACTTTTATGGACATTCTGCATCCCATTTAGGCGTGATTCTTTATGAGAATGCACCAACTCCACATAGCTTTCACCTTGTGATCACTTAGGAAGCCGTGAACAACTGCAACGAAATTGCTCCGAGCCGTTCTCTCCGTCCTGTTCAACAGCTTTGCGAAATCCTCACATTTTATGATCCTCTTGATCTGTGGTCCGACGAATATACCAGCCCTGACCTTAGCCTTGGACAGAGTCGTTACCAAAGACAGTCTAACGACATGATGGGGGACTACATTTGAGTGCAACTTCGAGAGAGTGATTCAGAGTACAATCGTAAATCTAGAAAATCTACACATTTCTAAACCTTGTTGAGTGCTTTCCGACTGTGTTTGTCTATTCCGTGTGAATTTTTGGTTTTTACCTGTTTATAATGTTGAAAATGTATAAAAATCTTTCTATTTGCACAAAAAACGGGTTTTCTTTGTGCTGTTGTAGTGTAAGCGAAGTTTGTTCTCAAAGAAGTCATTTTTTCACATACTTTAGACATGAGCAATTGAAATATAACACTTAGAAACCAGGAACAAAAATCGTGTTACATAGTGTGATCACAAGATATCAGAAGGTTGCTGAGTTGAATAAAAAAGCTTAGTTGTCAGGCAGGAATCGAACCCGCATGGCATGGCTTACCGGGCGAGAGTGTTACCACTACACTACCGACACCCAGCTCTGCATTCCCCAGCTATTCACACATGCACTGTGTAGGCACAACAGCAATCACCCGTTAACGGGTATGATCTATGTTCTGAATATGTTCTGAATATGTTTGATGTTCTGAATATTTAATGCCTTGGTGTAATGGTAACACTCTTGCCCGGGAAGCGATGCGATGCAGGTTCGATTCCTGCCTGACAACTAAGTTTTGTATTCAACTCAGCAACTTTGTGATATCGAGAACACTGCCTTTAAGGGAAACTTTGAGCTCTGTCGGTGAAAAACTTTCCAGATGAGAGCACCATGTTGCCCCGGATTCACCACAGTGATAACATAGTTGTAGCCCCTACTCAAAACCAGGCGCAAGGAAGGCGTTTCAATATATATTTTCGTATTTGAACTTTTAGGTTTTTCTGTTTGGTTCACTAAATTCCTATCACTTTTTTTTCCTTTCACCGTTTTTGTGCTTCCTTCTTATCCTTCTCTGTCATTGTATGTATTCCTGCAAGATATCCTCTTGTCGTAGACATCTGACTGGGGAATCACAACTGGGTGCGCTCCATGAAGATTTCCATGGGAGGAAAATGGGTCTGATCAAATATAACAATGGATAGGCCGATGGATATGTTCATTTCAGGCGGTCTCATAAACCATCTATAGTTGGTATCACTATCACATACGATTTGATCCCGAGGAAATCTTTTTGGAACGCACCACTGGTCGGAAACGTCATTTCCAACAAAATGCATGTCAATTATTGTGCTTCAAATGACGTTTTTTAATCTATGTGTGTAGCTGCTGAAGCCTTCTCTGAATCGGGTTATGGGGGTTTCCTTACTCAAGAAGTCGGAGCTCGCCACCCGCGCGCATTTCGGGCCTCGCTTGCCACCCGCTCACCTCTCATTTCGAAGAGCTCGCCACCCGCTACCCCTTCGTCTTCGCTCGCCACCCGCTATGGGAATAGCGGGTCGCGAGCGCGAGGAGAGGTGGTATAGCGGGTCGCGAGCTGTTTGCTAGCGAATCGCCAGCTGAATTGCTATCATCCTTTAAAGTGTTTCGCAACATTGCCCCAATTTTCGCCTACATCTCACCATTCTCATTATTCTTCTGTTGCTGTTTGTTGTTTGATTTGTTTTTGCAATACTGTTGAGCTCAAACTTGATATAGTCATTTTCAACGAGATGGAAAGCGTCACAGCGACTGCGGGGGTCGTAGTTAATAGTTTCGTCACAATCCGGCTCGGAACCAGAAGATAAGTGCACAAATAGGCATCAGCGAAGTTGTGTTTAGACGAGTCGGTCTTTTGACGGACAACTCGTCCATCGAGCTCACTTCATAGCCCATCTAGGTAACCTGATTTGGGATTCGCTTTTTTGGGACAGTGTAGTCTTCGTTAGACACATAAAGTTTCGCGGTCCCAGAAGTTTCAACCCCTCTCCGAGACTCACGAGCAGCCCACGCACTGGACGAGTTACACTCCGCAGGCGCCGTGAAGGTTACCGGCGAGTATATATTCATAGCCGGTGAACATGCCTACCCACCCCACAGTGCGCCACTGACCCCCGGAGAAGAGCGGCTTGTGGATAAAATCTCACCGCTCTTCGATTTTATGGCCATATCACTATAAATAGACTATCGTGAACTAAGAAAAGAAAAAAGCGAGTGGGGTGCGGGGAAAGCTCAAGCTGTGGTGAAATGGAGGGGGAGGATGTAGGGTCAGGCCCTGCTGCGACAAAAGGAAGGTGACGAAAGGTTTCAAGTGAGATGTTTCCGAGGATGCTAACTGATTATTCAAACAGTTCAATAACTGAGCTCTCCAAATTTCGAACAGTTTAATAATGGAACTCCCCAAATGAATAGAATATTAAAAATAAGGAATTAGTGAATATCCCGAGTGAACTCCATGTGCAAGAAAAAAAGCTCCTTGGCGATGTTTTCCTTCAGTTTCCCTCCTCTGCAGCTCTCCACAAAGATATTTTCAGAAAAAAAAATCCGTTTCATCACTGGCTAGATAATTCGAATATTTGATCGACATAGACACCCTGGTTTCCGTCGAGGTTTAGAAAAATGTGATTTCGTTATTTAGAAATATGGCTCTATTTGGTATAACTTAATCAGAAGAAACACCTGAACTTCTGAGATTTTTTTATTAATTTGAAACTGACTGTAATAAATCATTCTTGACAATCCTGGACTCTGAGATTTTTAAAAATATGTAGTGTTACTGTGAAAGAATAACCGGTGCCATCGCAGCAGAGGAGGAGGGGAGGCTCTATGATGTCGAAGCAAAAGTTCAAGAATGGCATAAATTTCAAACGGAAGCCACATTCAATAGCTCGCCACCCGCTATCTTTCCGTCGGCGACCAGCGCTAGGCGAGCGCGCCGACGTTGTGTTGCGAGCGCGCCGCCGTAATTTGGTGAGCGGGTGACGAACGCCACCATGCCAGTGCTCGCCACCCGCTACCATTCCTCTCGCGAGCCGCGCGAGGTGCTGCGCGCCGCCCGACTTTCGGTTAGCGGGTGGCGAGCTCCAACTTCCTGAGTAGTTGGACACAAAGGTGAGGCAATTTTAGAGCCATCAGGCATTTTTTAGGGTGCGTGGGGTCTGCTCCGATCAGGTCATCATCTGAAAGAGGTAGACTATTTCACAAAGTTTCGCTAGTCCTTAGACCTACAATTTGGAGCCACTGAGAGCCAAGTAACATAACTCAAGAACAGCTTAGCTCAATCACATCCACTCACGCCACCAACAGATCGGTAGTTTTGGCAGTGCCAGAAGACATATAGAAGAAAAATCTTGTAGTCATGTAGGTGGAGTGTTCAAAGGCACCTACATAAGTTCCAAACCTGTCGACTTGAGTACGCTGGGAAAACGAAAAAGGGATACGGGTGCAGTTATTTCAGACACTGTTAGGGCCGTTTCTAGATCACGACAACTTGCTCTCGTGTTCTTCTAATAGACGGTCCAAGTACTTAAAGGCAGGGTTCTGGATAAAATCGATCGTTGTGGTATCCTTATGAAAGGCAGGTCTGGCCAGTACAAAAGTGAAAAAAAACGGTAACAAATCGGAGAAAAAAACACTCAGGAACAAGTCATTGCTTGGTGTCCTCCCGCTCCCAATTATCAAGATTTCTATAAATGTCTGTTTTTCGGTAATATATTTTGCTCCTAAACCGATTTCTGAGCACTTCTGGAGACTATTGACTACTTTAATTGCAAACTAAAAGGCGGAGAAACAAGTGTTCATGAAAATCTCGTAAAGACACAGTCCAAACTCAGAATCGATTTTTCGTTTTCCTCCCTATCTTGGAGAGAATTTCACGCTGATCACAATGGTGTCTCCTAGATCGCTCAGGATTCACTACAAACGGAGTTACGACTCCTCAAAGAATTCGATTTTGAACGGCTAGAAGTTCGCGGACGAGTTGTCTCGAGCCTGTATTTTCTCGTTATTCGCAGCCATCGTTCTGAAGCAGACCACAATATAAAGCCAGGCCAAAAACAAATAGAAGAACATAGATTTTGAACAGAATCATTCGCGCGTCTCTTCCCTGTTGAGGTCGGAAACCTGGCAGTGGGCGTTACCCATTTTTTTCTTTCAAGGGGGCGCGGCCGACTTTTTCCTGGCTTTTTCTCGCTTATTTGAGCGAATTGAGATTTCGCGCTTGGCAGGGTTGCTAAAGGCGGCGACCGGACCATAGTATCAAAAACTACCTCTGAGGTTGGACTGTGCCTTCAAGGCAGCGGACACGCTAGCAAAAGTTGTAGAGATAACTAAGTTACTGGGGTTGTATCGGTCCCAGTAGAATGCTCACGCCGTTAGAAACGTCAAGAACGAGTTAAAACTACTAAATTCGAGCAATGCGTGTCGAGAAATTTCGTCAACCCCGCCTGTGAGCTTCGTCGACTCCGCCCCCAAATACAAACTCGTCCAGACGGATTGTTCGAATACGATCGCTTCGGCGATATTTTGATGCTTCCAACGAGTTGAGCGTTCTAGTACAAGCTGTAAGAGACTATTGGCTTAGCTACCTCAACGGTTTTGTCGCTAATATTCGCTATTTCAACCGCGAGCGGTGGAACTCGTCCAATTTCACCAGAAAATAAAAACAACCCATATTGCTCTGATTGCATACAGTTTTAGTTTTTTTTTGCTAGCTCCGCGTACTACCAGTTTCAAACCTTCGAGCCTTAATACAATGAAATCGATATCATTTTTGAGCGTGTCTGCTACCATTAATTAGGGGCGCGTGGACCCTTGCAAAATTTCTCTTCTTTCACATATTTTTGCTATGAAATTCCACGCCTTTAAGACCTTTAAGATCTTTGAGCAGACGATTTCTGCTTCAAAATGATATAGACACTCTGTAGATATTCCATGCAGTAGCGGGATGAACAAAGTTGGTTGCCCTTTTTAAGCAACTGTATCGTTTCGGAGGCGAAGTTTCGACTTTTGCCGTTTGTCCTTTTTCAAAACATCCCTGATGCCAACTGAAGCTACTAGAGTATTGCATCGAATATTTTTTTTGAATATTTGAATAGAAGAATAAATTGAATAATCCACTTCCTTGAGTAATCGAATATTCGGTCAACACTCTTGTAGCTACCCATCTGCAGTGATTGCCCTCCGTCGCCTCTGTCTCTTATCCGCAGTGTGTCATGTACAGCAAGCTCCGAGAAGGAGTGTAGGTAATACCTATCACCTCTCCGCATACGTTGATTTAGTGCAGCTTACGTGACTTTCACAGCACGCTGAGGATATTACACGATGCATCCACTTCACCTGTCCTGTATACCCTTTAGACAATTCTTACATCACGATACATCATTACTCCCCATTCCATTCTACGTTACCTGCAATGTGTTCCAACTGAATGAATTCTACCATTGAAAAAGTTTCACGGATTAACAATTCCTAGTACGTTCATCATTTTGGCGGCGCATTGCCATCTCTATAGGCAAAGTAGAGGTAATCCGCCTTATTCCTTGAATAATCCCTCCAGTCCACATCACTTCCTGTTAAATTGCGTTGTCGCGTACTTGTCATATTACTTAATGGATTGCCGACGCCTACATATAACTTTAATTGACAATTATCTCATGATGCTGTATACCTGTTCAATTTCTAGGGCCCACAATTCTTCATTTGTTATGGGAGTGCATTTCGTCACGACCATATTCCTGACACAATTCTTGAACGTTGCTTCCTTCACAATGTTGGATCGATACTACGAAAGGTTGACCAGAGACGATCCACAAGTAAGTCGAATTATTTCTTCTGTCACTTATGTATATTAATCAAATTTCTAATAATCTTGAAGCCGCTCTCTGCGATTGTGAAATTCTCCATTAGAGCCTTGTCCCTTCCCACGCCGAGCTTACACTATCATTCATGACTTGTGAATCAGGAGTGTGCGGAAATTTATTTTTCGACAATGTCGGCATAACCGTTTTCCGGTTTTCAGAAGAGAATAAGGAAAAAACAACTCTGAAAAACACGAGCTAGGCACGAAGCGCGGGTCTGATTTTTTTTTCGTTCTCACATTCCGGTATAGTTCTATGTGTCCGTTTCCCGAGCGGAATTTCTTTTCCCTTTTCGTTACCGGGTGTTTCAATTTCCGAAACAACCTGTTGCAGGCCGAAAACGCGGAAAAGAAGATGCAGCGGACGAGTTCCCGCTGCGTTCACGAATAATTTATACCTAGAAGTGCAAGTTGGAATGCATAAGAATAGATATGAAGACCAACTCATCTGTTGCCCCTCCTTTTTCGTGTACTGGATCCACAAGCCGTCACTTTTGATCAGGAGCGGACTGAAACCTGTCTGAGGCATCCAAGTTCAATGCGAGCCATCGTTGACCAACAGCTGCCCGCCACTGGTCAGCGATAGCTGTGACGTGACCGCTCATTAAACGCCCATAGCGTGCCCTTGCTAGCGCGAAAAATGCGATCTCATTTTCTGCGCGAACGATACCCTCACATCCCATTGTAATCGGACCTGATTATCGGAATTTTGAACAATCTTCCCTTTCAATATCAGAGAACTCGAGAAATTGTAACCGTTTTAACTTATTAACCGCTTCATGGCATTATGCTCCAATGTGATATATGTATGACAGGACCTCGGCTTTCTACACCGAAGATCTATTTTCGGGTGGATACAAGTTCGGGAAGGCGCAACTCTACTTAGAAATCGTCCCCAAGACAATTTGAAGTTTTGTGAAACGACTTCCTGAGGGTTGTGAGAGGGCTAAGAAGGGAGAATTCCAAGGATTCTCATTTTTCTAGTTCACGTACAGTCGGCACGGAGCGGACTGATACCTTGCGTTCCCCAATGAAGGTTTGCGCAAACTCGGTGCCATATGTTATCACATACGTGCACCGAGTCAGCACCAACCTTTAATAGGAAATGCAGAGTATCAGTGCGATCCGTGCTGTGTCCTCCATTTCGGAGCCAAATTTACTCTGTTCCTTCCCGAGTTTGTGTGGAGCGAGGGGAGAGACAGCGAGAAAGTGAGAGGGAGGAGGCGCTGCGTACGCGCGCAGACGCAGGCGATAAACGGATACAAATTCGAATCCGAAATAGAGGATATGTGGACACTACGAACAATGTCATTTCGTTCACAGTTACCCGCCATCCTTCGTAAAACAAAAGAAACGGACCTGATATTCGTGTCCAGCTCCCGAAAAACCTGACAGTCCTGGACGAAGCTCCAAAGGAACCCTTTTAGACCACTGATGTACAAACAGAGTTCTGGTTCTTTTCACATTTCGTGCAAGAAAATTAGATAAAATGATTAATTCTTCAGAAAAAAATTTTCACACGCCTACACGATTATAAATTTCACTTTTGGTTTTCAGGTTGTGCTGGACTCCTGTGACCGAAACAACATCTTACCCACCGCATCCTACTATTTTAGCAGTTTTCAATCCACCCAGATGTACTGAGGGAAATCCAAAGCCCTCGTCACTGTTTTTTTTTTCAAACTCCATTAAGTGATCAGAGGGATCCATGTTATGGTCCAAACCTTGCGGATGATCTTGACAAGATTCGGTTGCGAGCCTGCGCACTAGTATTTCCACTTATTTTCAACGATTTACCTTTCCACTATAAATTCGAGTAATATAGTTTTGCTCAATCCACAGACATCCTCATATTTTCTAAACCCTATGCAGTTTCAGACTTCATTTCACCCTCTAAATCAAGCACAGTTGATCGAGGACGACTCATCATATGGGGAAGACTCTCCCGGAAACTCGTTAGGGTTCATGGTTGCCCCGGTAAGGTTCTCTTCTCTCATTTCAGCCAGGTAGAGCAACACAACACAGCCATCTCCCAGGTGCAAATAACCAATCCATTGTACAATTTCATCTCAAAAGCAGGCCAACTTTACCGGTATCTTCAGGCTGGGAATCAATAATAATGCAGAAACAGGTGAGTAACTCTTTCCAAATATTCATGTCATATGGTAGAGAAATTGGGAACTGCATCATTCAGAATGATAATGGCTTGTTGACCGAGTATACAAGAAGGGAGGACTTCGGACGAATCTGAGGCTAGGTGATACGCGCATGGCGGGATGCTTTGGCGTTCGCGTCGTCTCTGGAACGCACACCTAGCCAGCCAAACTCGTCCAATGCTCCTCCTCTTTCGTGCACTCGGTCCGCAAACCAATGGCAACTCTCAATAGTTTCGCTCCTCGTTGTGAGCATACCTTTGAATTTCACAAGAGAAACAATGGGAGAATTTACCCAATATACGTATCTTCAGGGTACAACCACTATGCCATCAAGGAGCAGCAATGCAACGACATGAAACTGTCATCTACACATCTACAGAGGAAATAAATAGTTCAGGTGTATCACGTTGTAGCACATAGATAAACTCTGACACCGCAGTAGGGGACTACGCCATCGAGTCATACCGGCTGCTTGAGGTTGCGCCGCGTGCTCACTTCTGCTAGATAGCTTGCGATAGGATATATATCATATCTCGCAAGCATTACGCAACTATTCCAAGTGTTCTTCGACAATTAATTATCTTATCGGAGGCTACCTAGAACAAGTGAGCACGTGGCGCGACCGCACGCAGCCGGCGAGGCTAGATCGCGTAGCCCACAATGGGGATGTCAAAGTTTTCCAACACATCGCGTACAAATAATAAATAAGTAACAGAAGTGGAACCCTTGCGTACAGGAACACTAGAACCAAATCGTGACCCTTATCCTCTGCATCCACCTCCAGGACATCCTCCACCTCCCATATCGCCACCATATCCGCCTCCATATGGGCTACCGCCATAGCCGCCACCATAGTCTCCTGAAAACACTTTGGAATACCAGTACGAAATTTATGTCTTCGCTAACATAGTACAGTGGATGCAAAAGTACTTATCAACGGTCGTGAATGATATCCTTAATCACACATTACCTGGTCCCATTCCACCCATGCCACCATAACCGCCACCACCGTAGCCGCCGCCATATCCACCGCCGAAACCACCCATTGGGCCTGCAACAGAACAGTTTTAGCTAGTGTGTTGATACCACCTTTCAATACTTTGTTGACAAAGCTTGCATAAATGCTCTGCTTGAATCATTCCCAGAATGTTACAGCCTGTACCCCATGAAGGAGTCCTGCCGGAGCTAGGAAGAGTAAATGCAGGCGGCCGTGCTGGGCGTTCAAAGCAGATTCGTGTCAGATTTTTTATTCTCGATTTCGCTTTAGTTGTTTGACTTCACTCGTGCAGCACTCACTCCAGAGGGTACTTGAAACTCAAAATAAAATCTAAAAAGTTGTCGGCCACGAGAGAAAACTGAACTGTGGTTTGCCTTACACGGGCAGCACGGCCGCCCACATTCACTTCACCAAGCTTCGCCTGGATTCCTTTTTTTTGAGGGGGGGGGGGGCAGGCTGTATTCAGCTTCCCCTTGCAAACAAGGAGTTTCGGTAGCGCCACCGAACCTACAAGGTTTTCGGAGTATTTAAATAATGTACACTCGAAACTGCACCACTCGTTCGCCAAGGGCTGCAAAAGCTGCTTTGCGAAAACCTCGAACCATTTTGATCCTTAATGAGCGACACCTGGAACCCTTATCCATCTTAGTATTCATGAGGCAATTTTTTCAAAGAATTTTCCGCTTCTCCTTTGAGGGAATCGAGATTTCGTATTTTTTGAGTTATAGCAACAACATACATTCCACAGGGCATGCCTGTAGGAATTGCCCGCATGAAAAAATCATGTCCACTTTACACAATTTGGAACAAAACAAGTGGAGTGAAACTGATGGGTACGGAAAACCAAGACAGGGCCCAAAATATGACATTTGGAAACAAACAGTAGTACCCCAAGAATTTAGAATTTGAGGAATTCTTCTTCTTCTTCTTCTTTGCAGCCACATCGAGGGTTTTGTCATAGGCGGAGAAACTGGGCGACCAGTAGTGGATTCGTCCATAGATCCATTGTGGTCAGCGTGATAGGTCTCACCGGACAGTTAAATAGATGTACTGTATCATAGCCGATAGTACCGCAATCCGGACAAACATCAGATTTGCTGCTGTCAATCTTGCTGACGTAGGACATGAGCATTGTCGAGTGACCGCAGCGCAGCGATGCGAGTGTGCATTTCGCCCTTCTTCCGAGTTGAGTCTCGGATTTGCAGACTGGGGGCGGTACTTCTCCTAGTATAGGATTCACCGCCGCCTTCTCAAAATGATACCGTACGAATTTGGTGTGCTCCTCGCGCAGATGAGGAATTCTGCCGGACCATACTGAGCTAAGTTGGAGCCAGCGCACAAACATTGATCCGTATTTCACTTCTCAATCTATTTATGCATGCAGGCCTACCAGAAAGAGAAAAATCGCTAGAAGGTACCACAAAACCCTAAACTTCTGGTAAAGAAAAATTCTCTAGCAACTGCCCGAAGCATTTCAATCCCGCTCCTACGCCTATTTTGTCCGCTTGGCGTAACAGAAGTTACAACCGAAAAGTGGTTTTGAGCTTGGAACTTCTTGGGTAAGTGAACTACTCGTGTCTTCTACCAAAAACTTCTCTGGCTGTTGCGATCTCAGCACACAACAATGAAGGAATTGTCCCGCCTTTCGCAGCTCAAATTCCACCCTTGACCACTTCGGTCAATGGAGTAGCCTGATGTTTTTGGCAGCCAAAAGCGGGTCAACTCCTAAATTTTGTGTTCTGAGAGCACAACTACTCTCTAAAAATAGGGAGTTTCAAGTGCACATATTCGGAAGTTAGTAAGATAGAAAAAATATTCAGCACATCTGCAACTGTCTCTTCAAGTGAACAACGCTTCCATGCCGTCGCCTGGCTGATCCGATGGGTAGGGTCGGTTGGTCCATGTGATTTTCTCTCATATACTGGTGTTCCGCCTCGTCAAATTAAGGAAAACGGTCAAGCAACTTCCTTTCAAAGGTCTGAGCAAAATTGGCATGTCAAGACCTCGCGCAATGCCTTGTTACCACGTTCTGCGAAGATAGGCCATCTAAGTAACGAAATAAATTTAGGTGAAATTGAGAGACCTGGGCCACGAAGCCTAGGAACGGGGTTCACCTAATCCAGCTAGATAAAATTAGCCCAAATTTCGCAAATATCAAAAACAAGTAGAACCGTGCCATTCCAAATCAATTTCCTGTTATTTGAAAACACGATTTGGGCTCCCACGCTCCCACTTAATCGCTACGTTGCGCTAATTAACGCCAGCTCATTAACTTTTCACGATCATTGTGGAACAGATGACTTCCGCCGTGAGCCCGCGCTGGCAAACCATCGGGCCACTTCCAGGGAGCTCTAATTTCAGGAGAGCAATTCGAGGTTTTTTTCCAGAAATCGGGCGGTTGTGCTCAATTGGATCCGAAGATCGGAGTGATTTCCAATGAGGACGACGTCCTTAAAGACACAGTCCAGCCTCAGAAACGAGTTTTCGTTTTTCTGCTTATCTTGGAGAAACTTTCACGCTGATCACAATGGTGTTTTCAGAATCGCTCAGAACTGGCTACGAACGGAGTTATGGCTCCTCAAAAATTTCGATTTTGAACGGCTAGAAGTTCTCGGATGAGTTGTCTCGAGCCTGTATTTTCTCGTTGTTCGCAGCCATCGTTCTGCAGCAGGCCACAATATGAAGCCAGACCGAAAACAAATTAAAGAACAAAGGTTTTGAATAGAATCATTCGCGCGTATCTTCCCTATTGGGGTCGGAAACCTGGCGGTGGGCGTTACCCATTTTTTCTTTCAAGGGGGCGTGGCCGACTTTTTCCTAGCTTTTTCTCGGTTATTTGAGTGAATTGAGATTTCGCGCTTGGTAGGGTTGCTATAGGCGGCGGCCGAACCATAATATCAAAAATTACCTCTGAGGTTGGACTGTGCCTTTAAACTCATTGGGTTCGCACGCAGCACACAAATCCTGAGGCCAATTTCATCATTGACCCAACCAAAAATTGAAACTGTTGACGCAGTGAGGATATAAATATATGATGATCCAACTGAGAAGCTCAGAACCGTGAGCAAAACGGGGACGAGGGGACAGTTCTGAAACAACTTGTTCCCTCGCAACTGCTGAATTAATCACCTAGGATTTTCCAATCTAATTTTTAACCTGTTGTGCGATTTGCACAACAAGACCTGAAGAAACGGAGCAGTTTGAAAAATCTTGCTAAAACGGTTCCCGGGCGCTCTGATTTTGCGCGAGTGATCGGGTCGCGGCTAACGCTGACCAATAAATTCTCGCCCTACCAGCGAGTGTTGGCCAGTGTCGCGACGCAACCGCTCGCGCTAACTAAATGTTTCTTTAGAATCCCTCGAACGAGCTTCCACTAAGAAAGAGACAGTAGATGGAGGCGAAACATGTACAATCCCTAAACGTCGTCATTCAAGGCACAGTCCAACCTAGGAATAGATTTTTCGTTTTTCTGCTCAATTTGAAAAGAATTCCACGCTAATCACAACGGTGTCTGCAGAATCGCTCAGAACTCACAAAGAACGGAATTACGACCCCTTAAAGATATTGAATTTGAACGGCGAAAAGCTCGAGGACGAGTTTTGTTTCTCGTTATTTGCAGCCATCCTTCTGAGCAAGGCCACAATATATATCCAGACTATAAACAAATAGAAGAACATAACTTTTAAAGAAAACCAATCACGCTCCTGCTCCCTATAGATATTGAAAGCTTGTCGGTGGGCGTAACCCTTTTTTTCATGAGGCGTGCGCGACTTTTTCCTCGCTTTCGCTTATTCAAGCGAATTGAGATTTCGCGCTTGGCAGGGTTGCTCAAAACGGCGACCGGACTATAGTATCAAAAATTACCCCTGAGGTTGGACTGTGCCTTTGAGCTGAATCAATGCTGAGCAACTAAACTGAAGCATGTAACGGACCTCCCATTCCACCACCGTAACCTCCATTTCCACCATAACCATCACCTCCCATTCCTCCGTATCCTCCCATCATTCCTCCACCTCCTCCATATCCGCCTCCGTAATCTCCACCTCCGTACCCGCCCATTCCTGAAACTCAAGTATTGAGACGAAGCGAGAGCCAAACAATAGCAAGATACTTACCACCATATCCTCCAGGTCCACCTCCGTATCCTCCACCGCCGAATCCTCCATAGCCACCATAGTCTGGACCCCCTCCATAACCACCTCCTCCACCGTAGGGACCACCACCATAGCCTCCAAAGTCATCACCACCACCGTATCCTCCACCCATACCTAAATTACTGTTAAATCCTACTATTGCATGTTTAAAGGAAAAGACACACAGCTATTTTGTAGGTAACTCTTACCATAGCCTCCATTGAAGTTATTGAAAGGTCCGCCACCATACATTCCGCGTCCGAAGGACCCGTATCCACCGCCGAAATTGGAGAAAGCATCTGAAGACGTTAATCTACATGGCTTGAGCGCCACCGGTTTATAAAGCGTACCACGATCGCGCAAAAGCAACAGGGAATTCGTTAGCCAAAGCGCGACGCTAGTGGGAGGCCACGTCAAATGCGCGATTTACCTTAAAGGCAGCATCCATGTTAAAATTCTTCTTACTTTCGTCCAAACTCGAAAAGGTCATTGGCTCATTGGAACATTAGCATCGAAAAAACGAACAAAAACGAGCTGAGAACAGCCCTACATACATATACGTCCATCATTTCGCTTACACAAGGTCTTTTTGCTTGCCAAAGGCCTTACGTGAGAGGGATTAGGGCCGTATAGGGCTGTTCTAGACTCGTTTTCACTTTTTTCGACGCTAATGTTCTAATGCGCCAAAGGCGCTTCGATTTTCGACGAAACTAACAAGACAAACAAATTTTATCGTGGACACTGCCTTTAACGTTGTAGTAAGTCTACCGATCGAGCACCAGCGAATTTTCGTAAACAAAAAGTGGGAGATAACTCACTTCTCCGGCGGCCTCGCATATCCTTTGCGACTATGCCTTTATACTTCGATATCAGGTCAGCATCATCTTCAAGTTTCGACAACTGGAAAAAGAGTCTGAGACAAAATAGTAGAAAAGCTATCGAAAGTTTTCGAATTTAGTCACCTCGGGTGAGTCCGATACAGCTTTTAGTTCCTCAGCCAAGGGTGGTGATTTTGTTGTAGGAGACGGCACCGACACCGCGACTGCCGCTAGCGCGAGCAACATTCTAAAACAAAACAGTTATAGGTTCTTTTCTCTGCATTAATATCAGTTCCCAGATCTGTTAGGTGCGGGTCGTTTGATGCCAGGGCTAGAGCGTTCACGTGCCACAACTGAGGTGATATCTATTAAATATTCAGTTGTTCCTAAAGTTGTGCACCACATGGGTGTCAGAAAATTTCCCTTGTATATAACTCTGGGACTTTTATAGTGGGCTCTCGATTTCGATTATCACCAGCAAGGAACGATGGCTTTAACGTTGGAACATTCTTATCACCAGTTATTATTCCACCGAAGCACATCGCTGTTGGTTATAATCGGAATCGAAAGCTCTTTACCAGAGTTTAGTGGATTTTGTCGACACTCGAAAAACTCGTCCTGCTAAAAATTTCTCATCAAAAAGTACACGATGTTTTGGGTACTGTGAATCCTCCATTGTCCCTAGTTCTCTTCTTCCTCCCAATCAGGACAGGAACATTTCAACGCAAGAATTCTAGATAACAGTACCGAAATGGGTTAACGGAAACTATTCAATGAGGCCACTTTCGCAATTTTCGCGGGTTTTCGAAATTGGCAATTTCTATTTTCTAGGGCACGAAACATCATAGCTAAGTATCGTGGATGGTGTCTTATCCAACGATAATTCTTTTGACAATGATCAACCTACTTTTTCGAAGACCCGAAAATTGAAAATATCAAATTTTCGGGAAATATAGAAATTCTCGTGGTTTCTGCGAGTGGTGGTGCGGAGCGGAGGGCAGAGACAATGAGAGAACGCATGAAAGACGGAGGGGGCAGAATCGCCCGCGCCGCTCGCCTTATGAGTCGTGAGAATTACGACGTTCTACAGAGGATACATCTTGACGCAGGAAAATTTTTCCGGATAGCGCTAGGTCCCAATATTAGATAGGAAGAAGGTCGTGCTTGCAAATGGCATATCGCCTTAAGTCACAGACGAACGAAGGAAAATTCGCTGACCCTCATTTGGTGCACAACTTTTGGGCGAACCCAATAAAAGTTAGGGACGAAGACTAACATCTTTCAGGTTTGGATGTTGGCTTTGTTGCCATTGGGAACTATTACCTCTAATTTTCGTTTCCCAGTCCTCTTTGATGATAACTGTTAGATGCAGCATCCTCTGAGTCTTTACCCTCAATTTGATCTACTGTCGTTCTCTGGGCCGAATTCCGGTCCGCAAATGCGGACTACGGCTGTTGCATCATGCGGCACTTGGTAATCGTGCTCGGAGAAGGGTGAATCGTGCCGAGACCATGGTTCCAGCACGATTAACACGGGTCGCATGATGCGATAGCCGTAGTCCGCAAATGCGCACCGGATTTTGGGGCAGAGAACGACAGTATTTGAGCCTAAAGTACACCGCCTCAAGAACCTTCTAACATACGTTTCGTTCAAACGTAAAGCCGAGGTTGCTCGGATGAGTCCGGGCGGAATAAGCAGCGGAGCTGTCGGCCATGGCAAAATAGAACAGCGATATGGAATTTTTGAAATGGTAAGCTCGATTAGCCTTACTTCGACCGGCTCAAAAAGAGGGAGCTCGGCTATATGGCTGGTCGGAAGTTATTCACTTTCTAGATATGTACGATTAAGCTTAGTTTTACACAATTACTGTAACGTTTTTTCTCATGCTTGTCTTATACAGCTTAATAAATGAAATGAAATTTCTGACTATAAGGGTTCTCCTGAGTCTCTGAATGAACAAAAAACGAGAAAAACTATTGCAACTCAGCTCGCAACACTTAGAAGGGAACAACTTTTAGGCAGCCTGGCCATTACGGATGAAATGTTTTTTCTTAGAACAATTTTAGCATAGAATCCGATTATGATCTTCGCAGCTGCCTAGAACCACTTTAAAAAAAATTACACGCCTTTTTCGAAGCCTGGCGGCAAGGTAAGGGTACCACCATGAAATTTTTAGGGCGTTTTGAAAAAAATTGGATTCGGCTCAAAACTTGTATGCAAGGGTAATCCAGGATGCATAACACGAATCTGAAGCCCGTTTGTCGAAATTCTGAAGTTTACTGTAGGTTACGGTAGGTACCATGCCATTTAGGGGGCTAAATCTACCTTAGTATTTTGAAAATAGACAAATGGACATTAGATTGGTATTTACCACCCCGAACAACCAGACAAATGGACATTAGATTGGTATTTACGACCCCGAACAACCCCGCATACAAATTTTGAGTCAAGTCTGAGACTTTGACCAAACTACCGTGTACTCACCGTAATCAACCGTAATCTGTCAAAAATCGATAAACGGACCTCAGGTTCGTGTTAAGCACTCCAAATAACTCCTAGAGAAACGATTTGAGCAATATCTATCTAAGCATTCCGGAAATCGTCGAAAGTCGGGATTCGCCATCAAATTTTCCCACGACGGGAGGGGAGCTTTGGACGAATCAAATCGAAAACTTCGGAAAATCGACAAGTAAACCCCAGATTCGTGATCACCGCCCCAAATAACCCACCTAGGGGAATTTTAAGCCAAATCTGGAACATTTTTTCAAATTGCTTTCAGAGCTTTGTAATTGGTATAAATGAACACCTACCCGAAAATTCGTACAGGTCCAAAACGCTATCAGTCTGTCAAAGATTGGAAAATGTGCCTTCACCCAAACTTTGCTCAGGAGGGCAGTTTTGGGCGCTTAACACAATTATGAGGTCCGCTTCCGGATTTTCCAAAAACTAATGCGTGTTTTAGAATGTAAAATAGGTACGAAAATATGGCGAAAACGCCTATAACTTTTTCAGAGTAGGTTTAGGCAGCTGTGAAGATCAAAATCGAATTCTACGTCAAAAACACTTGGATTCACATATGCCAACATTCCTAGGAGTTATCTGAGAAATAAAAGGCTACAGCTCGACACTCTTGCTCTCCGTAGTAGAAGAAATGATTTATTCTCAATTTTCAAGATGTTGAATAGTCTGGTGGGTCTTGAACTATCTGATCTCTTCACCTGGAGACGTTCTAATACTAGAGGTCCGGGGTTCAAACTCAGCTTCTCTCAGCCTCGAACTCGCTTAAGGCGTAATTTTTTCACAATTCGAGGGGGATTTGAATATCTGAGCTTCAGTAAAAGGCTCTTGGTGCCTAGTTCTTTCAGTATTTTTAGAAGGCAGGTTGACCGGTATTTGCAACAGGAACCGTTTATTGGCTCTAGTAGGGCCTAGTTTTCTTTTTGTTTGCTGTTGGTTATGTTTTAATGTTTTTCCATTCGCTTTTTTTTGTTTTGCTATTCACATGTGCTGACGCGCATGTAATAAATGTAAATGTAAAACGGTTCTAGAGAAGTACATACCATCCGGAATGGCCAGGCTGACTAGTAGTAGTTCCCTTGTTAATGTTGTAAACCAAACAGTTTCCAGCACTCAACCATCACACATTTCAAACATAACCGTTCCAAAACCACGAGCCGGTTTTCATCTACAAAATACCCAAATTTAGCACATATGGTCTTAATTGGTAATAAGCATTAGAGTAATGAAAAGAATCTCTTGTCGCGAAATGCCAAGAACATAACACTGCAAATATTTACGCGTGCTGCCTAATTCACCAGGCGTAGTATGATTACAGACCAGGGACCGGATGCATCAACGCGCCGGGTTGGGGCAGGGAAAGGGCAGTCGGCATCTTTGAAGTTCGCAGTGCTAGGACAGTAGATCATCTGATCAATCGTGCACCAGCTGTGTTTTCAGCTGCTCTAGCTGCCCCAGCCTCCGAGTTGGGGCGGCTGAGGAGCGATTGATTTTGTGATTCACGGAGTTCAAGGGCGCAGACTGCCCTGCCCCAACCCAGCCTGTTGATGCATTCGGCTCCAGAAGTAAAGCACCCCGGTTGGAGACACATGATCGACGCGGAACCATTCGTCGGGTAGGTGTTATTAATAATAACACAGAGAATGCACCCCGTAAGCATAGACATTATATTTTGGAGACGCGAATTTTTTTTCGAATAATCGAGTTATCGACTCACTCGAATTTTAAAAATTTCGAATAATCGAAAAGTCGAATGTCGACTGTTTCAGTCGATACCAGGACTCAATGACTTGACTCGACATAAGTATAAAAGACATGCACAGTCGCGCAGTACATTCTCCCGACAAGTCGCTTGGTATCTACCTTACATCGCACGCACTGCGAAACGACCGTATTCGGTTGGGTGAGCTTCGCAATGAGTTGCTGGCAGATTGATCTCTAACTGACCGCTTTACTGTTGGTTTGTAGCTAGAAAATGTCTGGCAAGAAAGACTGTATGTATGTAAATCAAACAACACGAGGAGAATTAGAAAAAAAATTGAGAAACCGTCGAAAAAAATAAACTCGTTTTTTTTCTTAGCGGCCGAATTAAAAACGCGCCACCTTGTCTGCACAAAAACGAAAATTAGGGAAACGTTTGAAAGAAAAATGAATGCAAATAATCTTGAAGAAATCACTCACCCCCACTTCATGCAGTCTTGGTGAATTATGTACACACATTCAGCCGCGCATTCTTCGGTTATATAGGGTGCAGCGGGTTCGGCAGTTCGCTGACACCTGAGCGGCTGTCACCTGCGTAGCAACACCATGCCAAGACTATTGTTCACCTGAAATTTCTATTTTGGCCCTCCGAATGGACAAAAATGTTCTGCTTCAACCAGACGCGGTATATCGTACAGGGATCGAAAATAATTTTTAAGATCGCTCGCTTGGCCTCTGTGTTGCATCAGTAATTATCAACAAGCTCAAGATAAGTAACCGGACATTAGACGTTGAACGGCCAATGTCGGTAACCAGAAAACGCTAAAACAACTAAAATAGATCACCTACTGCGCTGAAGACATACACACTATGCAGCCATTAGTTACTCCTAATGAACGAAGTCGGCATGGATTTTTTTATGTCATAGTTCGCAATGCTCCATGTCAACTTTGCTCCGAAAGAAAATGTATTTCCAGTTGCCGGCAACGGATAGGATGGAACACAGTGACTTGCTCTTAAAATGAACATCATCTAGGTAGAATTAGATTTTTCGAATTCGCGTGTCATGCTTGCGTGGCATGCTAATCTTTTCTGATTTAAATTTTTCGACATTCCCCTGCATTGAATAGAATTTTTTTTGAAAATCCAATTAGAGCGTTTCCTGCTTGTAGATTGCCAGATGTACTATATAGCCGTTCATGCGAAGAAAAAAAAACGCTCATGATGAAGCACAAAACCTCGAAAATTCTGGATAGTAGGACACGAGTAAGGTCCTACACCTGACTACCACAATCTGAAAATGAAAAATAAAACCGAAATTTGAAAAGAAATGGGACGAATAAACACCCGAATCGTCCTCGCGCAAGTTCACCCACTTGAATCATATACGCCTAACGGAAGAAAATAAGATCGCACTCGTATTAAAACTTCGCCATTTGCAAGAATTCAACACTTGTGTGAATTCCTCGAACGTTTCCACCCACGTAAGAATATAGGAAAATCCTATGAGTGTACAAAATTTGATTTGATTTGGTTTATTACACGGTAGGACCGTGTCAAAGACAAACAACAAAAAGAAACACCTAAACGGCAATTAAAGAAACTAAGGAAACCGTCTGTATGACCCCGCCTGCATAACGCTGTCATGTGTCATTTGCCCATACGGAAGGGAAGGGGGTTGCGCTAGCACTGGGGTGGTCTACCTTATCTCTTGCCAGATGTGCAGAGAGGAATATGTAGGAGAAACAGGCAGGGCTCTTTGCGTTAGGGTTAAGGAACACGTGGATGGCATGAGAAAGTCCAAGGTGTCTACTCCTTTGGGAGAACACCGGGTGCGGGTCCATGGAAACAGCTGTTTCGATATTGCGGTTACGATACTTGCGCGCGAATCAGAGATTGCCGCACGCAGGACCCTAGAGGCGTTTTGGATAAATTCCAAAAACCCAAAGATCAACAGAAAGGACGAATGTGTGGCGATCACCCAAGAACTAGCCCCCTTTGTTGACCTTTGTGGGTTTTGATCTGCTTATGAGCTTGATCAGCCTTCTGAAGGCTAATGAGGTGGGTGGTCCGATATGGTCCCACTCATTCACCCGCCATCTAAGACCATCTGAGGGTGTCTGGCAGGCTTCAGTCTGCACACTAAAGGTTAGCTATTTCAAATTGCCATACGGTGTCGCTTTTGTGAGTTTTCTGTAAAATTAGTCCTATTGTTCTGAAATGGTGCTTGGACGGCTAGTTTCCTTATGTATCTTTGGCTTCCAGGCTCTGAAGAAGGCGTGATTGCCAAAACGTTAGCCGAATAAAGCTGCGAATTCTCGGTCGACTGCACAAGAATACAACTACGAGATACTACCATGCCGAGATTTATGGAAAGTCGAACGTGGAAACTAAAGATAGTCGGACAACAATAAAGCAAATGAATAAACTGACTAATAGGCATACATCGGCACCATGAAGCAATGAGATCTTACAGACATCGCTCTTGGAATAACAAATAACTCTCAAGCGCCTTTTCAAATTCAGTGAACTTCCCATCTACCAAACCTGACCGAAATAATTTGTTGAATTCAGACCCCGCCCTATGGACAAAAAAGTGCTGTCTTACATTCCGCCTGGCCCCAACGAGGCTTAATTTCACCGGCGCTCCCCTGGTGGTTGACGGTCTCAGGTTGAACAGCCGGCTAGCCTTGATACCAGCACTCCCATGAACCATCTTATAAATCATTATCATATCAAATCCTCTTCTCCTGCGCTCTAGAGTGGTTACGCCCAATCTAGCGTTCCTGGTGACATGACACAAGTTGCGATTAGTCTGAAACCACGATGTCCTGAAGAAAACTCTACGTGTGAGAGTATTCTGGACTTTCTCCAGCGCGTCTATGGATCCCTTTTTGTGAGGATTAAAGACCACTGTACCATACTCCATAAGTAGACGTATGTATGTTTGGTACACATCAGTCGGTACGTTTGCATTGGTAGCTGAAAGTGCTCGAAACGCGCTGTGCATCATCCTGGACGCAACCTAGAGTCAGTGATCATCGAAGTTAAGATAATCCTTGATAAGAAAACCAAGGTCCATGATCTCGCTGACCTCGCTCAACTGGACACCGTCAATAGAATAGAAGGTACTAACTCGCCTTTAACCAAGCTTCATCGCCTTAGAATTTCCACTGAAAAGCGCCGGCTGTTGATGTTGATGAATGTTGATGTTAGTGAGAGAAGTCTCTCTGGCCCTCCTCTTCTGTATTTCTGTAATCCAATTTCGATCGGAACCGGTGGTCTAACAACTCCCTGCATAGCTCCTAGGTTTCCTTTCAAGTTTTTTTTATCATCCGAACCGCTGCTAAGATACCAGCCCAATGGTTCAGATGTTCTACGAATGGAGACTAGAACAACCCATAATCACATACCGTTCTTATCAGAATGAAGTTTCGGTCCGCACAGGCGGAGGACCGCTCTTGCAGCACGCAGCGCCACGATCATCGTACTGAAATAAAGGGCAATCGTGCCGGGACCCAGTGGCCCTAGCACGATTATCATAGCGCTGCGTACTGCAACAGCGGCTGTCCGCAACTGCGGAGCGGAATTTGGCCCCGATAAGGATATTAGAATTATAATCAGAAAAAAGTACAAAAAATAGGAAAACATTAAAGGGAACAGTGTCCGATGAGAAGCGGTGAAGGGTGCCGAGCTTTAAACTTCACAAATGGATCGAAGAGCTGGACTTCTAATGAACTCTGGCATTAGCGTTAAACGTTCGCTAGTTCTCCCAATCGGTTGGATTCCAGGAGTAGGGAAACCTTGACGTGGATGCGGATTTTCTCTTCCACCCTACACAAGCGGAAACAGCTCCCGAACAAAAATTCGGCTGTCCACACCTACCCCCCCCCCATTTCGGAGTTTACTCAATCAGCAACACCTGTCGAACCTGGTGCGCAGAAAGCCTCTTCGAGCTGATGACGCTGAGCAGAAGGCTCGCCTGATTAATCGCGAACTCGTCGATCTAATCGTGGACAGCCATTGCGATTTCGGTAGGATTGCGAAGCGGAATAAATTTCTCGGTCGAAACCCGGGCAGGAGTTGAGACAGCGGTCGGATCGAGCGAAGAGAGCCTTCCATATCCGACACGCCTGCAAATCGGAGGCGGATACAATACACGGTTCATCGCCCATCAATAATGTCGACGGTGAAGCTGTCTGGTGAGGGACCTTGAACTTCTCATTTGATGCGCTAGCGCCTGGGTAAGGGTACTGCACGAGGTGTGTAAAAGGCCAATTTTACTCAGACCTTCAAGAGCGTGATTTGGTCAAATACTCGGCGATTTTCCCGGACACTCCAGGGGCGGGACTTAGTCATTTTTTTCTGTAAAATTTGAAGAAGAGGAACGTTTAATGTTAATTGGAAGGTGTAATAGACCTTTTCGTAGAAAAAAGCGGATCCTGAACAATGCATACTCCGTTCAGGATGGTCTATTTGGTTTCTCGGCGGAGCTCAGACCCCTCCCAACACCCCTCCCTCCGCCGCTCAGACCCCTCTGTGGAGCTCCACATCCCGCGCCGGACACTGGCCTGGGTCCTCAGTGTCGCAAACAAGCAGTGAGAGCAAGTTGTGTATTTTTTGCTTAAGTTAATAAGTACTTATACGCGGCAGTAACACCTTTCGGTCCGAGGGCGCACAGCGATAGCGAATCGAACAACACCCACCTGGGGCCGGATTCATGAACGTGTGTGGTTAGGGTAGGGGTAAAGGCGTCGGCACCTTTAATGAATACCCGCAAAGGCAAACGGTCTCGTAGCCGAGCAGCGTCTCTTTGCCCCAACCTCTTGGCTAGGTTAGACGTGGGCACGATTGATCAGCGATCTTCCGCGCGCACAGGGTAATCATCAAAAGTGCCGCAGCCTTCACCCCTACCCCCACCCCACGCGTTCATGAATTCGGCCCCTGAGATCCAAACGTTCCGGGGTCAGCCCGGCAATACATTCATGCCAAGCTGTTCCGTGAACAGTTGCGGTCAGATCGCGGGTTGTCTGGGTATGCATTGAGCAAAAAATTTCGCTTCAACTTTGTAAATTATGAGCCGTACTTGAAGGCAAGCAATCGAAATGAGGACCCACCTCATACTCGCAAGGCATATTGAATAGTACGAGGGCACTGCGCCACGACGCTACTCATGGAATATACTTGATTGATATTCCCCAAAAGACACAGAGAGCGAAGACCATCGGAAAAACCTGAAAAAACTTTGGGAAACCAAAGCAAGGGCGAAAATCGCCTGAGCACAATCGATATCTAGTCGACCGCATGAAAGCGGAACGGAATTCGGTAAATACAAAGAGCGCAAGGAAGATAAATCTTCATATGTAAACAAACTAATGCATATTAACAAGCATATCAAGATATAAAGGAAACTTCAGAAAAATTAGTTTCTATGCGAATCAATTTGGAACAAAAAAACATTCACATGAATGTAGATACTACTTCACAGAATAAAACAACACATGCAAGAGAATAACAACACCTGAAAAGATTCACGAGACCACCCGAGAAGGAACCAGTACAACATTGAATCGAATTTCAAGGCGTAAAAGGTAACCGTATGTATGACACGTTGATACAACGAACTGGATTGCAGAGAAAATGTGGTTGTGATGCTTAACGAAATAGAAAATTGAATTTTGCTCATCCCTCTTCAATCGTTTAAGAATAAAAATACTCACAGGGTAGGCTCGAATAATCTCACGACACCATTCAGCACAGCAAAACCTAGGTTTCGGTCGCCGCAGCGGTTTTAGAATTCGGGAAATTACAAAGGGATGGGGTAAGGTTACATAGTTAGTTCCCAACCCACAACAGGGTTAAGCCTATTTTTCAAATGAGGCAACGGTAAAGGAAGCCGCTCTATGAATCGGCTGAGGTACGGCTTCCTTGCTAATCAAGAGCTTTTTGAAACTTAACTGACAGCGCTTAAAATTTTGTTTTCTACAAAAAATTTTAACAAACCCCCCCCCGGGAAAAATTATTCTTCAGCCAGAATTTAAACTATCCCCCATCCACCTCCCGTTGGGTCTAGACACAACCCTTCTCGACCTTAGGGAAGTTGTTCCCATTTTATCACGATCGGTCCACAGCGCAATGCTGAACCTTGTCTCGCAATCAGGGTCCAGCGGGGCGTCGCGTATTTTTCCGAAATAGGAGCGACCTTCCCCCCACTATCATTTTTTTCCAAAATCCAAAACTTTTGCAACCCCCCCCCAAAGCGCAATTTCTGGACAGTTTATATTTGATTACTAAGACTGTCAGACGCCGAAAATTCGTTCAGTAGTCGGGCTCAAGCGTCTAAAACCTTAAAAGCGGTACGATTCTTCGCTTTGAAGAATAAAATTAACGAGAAGTTTGGAATATCTTCACCAAATTTGCATTTTCGAGGCAAAAATTTTGGCGATCCGCCGCCACGTTGTAGAAGTGCGCAACCCAGCTTGATCCTGCTCGCAATAGCCATCAGGATCAGACGGGGCGCCGTCGATGCCCAGGTTTAAGCGCGGTTGCGTGGTTTCTCTGCGAGCGGTGAGGAAGGTATCGTATAAATCTATGCCCGAAAATGAAGGTCTGAGGTTGGGCTCGTAAGAATTTAGGCCTATAAGCAAAAATTTTTAGAGGGGCAACAAAAACTTCCGAAATTGATTGTCGCCAGTGGGAGATGCTTGTAGCTCCATTAAAACCCTACACATCTGACACCCTGACCCTGTCGGTACCGCGGCCCCCTAGCGGAGACGCTAAAACGGCTCCTCCAAACAGTATCATTCGTACAACATCTCTTTTTTCGTAATCCGACTTACTCAATCGTATTTTGTCATATTTTTCGACTTTGTGTAAGTTGAAATGTAACGAAACTAGTTTGTGGGTAGTGGGAAGCCTGCAACCCCCCCCCCAACCCACCTTGGCGGCTTACTGTGCCCTCTCTCTTCCCATACTGTGATCGTCTCTGCGCACCGGAGCTCAGGTTCCAGAGGCACGTTGTGACCGAACCTGTCGGAGCTACGGTCACTTCTCCTTGGTCACGGAAATTTTCAAAAAATATCGGGAAACTTTACGAACCCTCGTCGATGAAATATTACTGCGACATTTTTTCAATCCCCTCCCCGAAATTCAAAAAGTACCACACAGAGCTCGGGGCAGGGTGTGGAGCTTCACAGAGGGCCTGAGCTGCGGAGGAGTGGGGGTCTCAGTTTTGCCTGGAGACCAAGTGACCATTCTGAACGGAAATATACATTGTTTACGATCAGTTTCTTCACGAAGAATTCGATCAAACCTTCTCTTCTTCAAAACTTTCTTCTCCAAAAGTTCCTCTTCTTTAAAACCTACAAAAAAACAGAATAGGTTTTTCTGGTGGGGGGGTCTGAGAAAATCGCAAAAAAACTTGACCGAATCACGCTACTGGGGAAGAGGTGAGATGAATTGGCCTCGCGCAGTACCCTGTTACCATATTTGGACCTAACTTTTGACGATTCCCCTCCACCTTCGTTTCGCCCAGTCACAACCACGTTAAACCCTGCCAGAGCTAGCCTGAAAATCAGGCTGCTTTCCAAAACAGAAAACACTATTTAATAACAAAAAGCACTTTCTTCCCAGTATGTGTATGAAATTATTTACAAAACCCGGTCGCTGCACAAATTCAGGAGGTTAACGAATTCTTCACCAATCTAAAACCTTAATGAAGTCCCTGGATCTTATACTGCTACCTCTATGCGAGCTTTCTAAACAAAAAATACTGTTAACTCCCTACAGAGCTCACCGCACCTTTCGGTTCGAAAGGTACTGAGTAGGTTGTAAAAAAGTGAAATCTAATGAAAATGCAGTGTAAGAACAACACCTTCAATGCTAGCATGCTGCACTCTGACAGATACCAGACGGTTCCCCTTGGCTGCCTCAATCACGCCATATTGCAGCCAGTTGACCTCATCACACCCGATCGGTCGACGTATGTATACATTGCAACTATGGGATCGAGTATTGAAGCGCCACAGCTAAAACTTGAAATTGGTGATATCAGCGGTACGAAAAAACAAGTGTTTAAAAAATCGAAAAGGATAACATACGTATATTATCCTACAGACCTCCTCCGCGGTATAACACACTGGTACAGCTTCGTAGGTCATTCCGAAAACAGAAAGTAAGTTAATCATGGAGAAAAGAAAATGCGCTGAGTGGACAACTTCAAAAACTCTGAAACTGGATGAAATAGACTCGAACAATTTCGGTTTTATTTTCAGAAAAAAAACTCACCTGGATGTCGCTATCTGGATTTCCTTTAGATGTGGTACAAATATCTTCACGAATGAAATGAAGTCACTTTCGGTGAAGCAGAACAGGTCAGCTCCCGCAAAACGATATCTACCGATGGCTGCAAAACTCTTACAATTAGTCAATTACATATGATAATGAACATCATGATACACAACTTATTTAGCCATAAAAAGTGTAGGGTCCTATCAATTGCTTCCCATGACTGCTGCCAGAAGTTATGGTATTTTGTAGTGAGCTGGCCAAGACATTGCAAGGAAAGGTCAATTTGGAAGATCAGCCGCTACAGATGAGATGCGCACTTATTGGACCATTTTCGAACATTTAATCCTAATCTATCCTCCTAGCCCAAACCTATTTATCTAACAGCTGTGTTTCGCCCCCACAGAAGGCTGGAGCCAAATATAAGGCCGCCGCCATAGTCGGCCGATAGGCCGTAGCCAGCCCGGTCGATACGTATGCAATTCATTGCTCACTCAGGCCGAAAAATTCCTTCGATGTGCCCGGACTGATCCCGTCTGTCCCGGTCCGTAGCCGCCCCGGTAGATACGTATGCTTACTGAGGTGGACAATCCCCTCGTTGTGGCCGGACTGCGCCGTCTGCAGTGCACTCGTGTGCGCCAGTCTAATCAATACGCATACAGCCGACCACTAGGGACGGGGGAGGACGGCGCCGGATCACTAGGGACGGCAGAGGACGGCGCAGTTCGGCATTCGGCCGACCATGACGGGGGCCTAAGACCAGTCTGTCGGTTTTCGTAAAATTTCGGCAGGGCTTGATGAGCTACAAGCTCGATCGTTACCGACTAAGTTATGGGACGGGAAAAGAATCGGGACCAAACGCGACTTCTGACAATTTCAGCTATGCTATTGGCTTGAATCGGTTGGGGTTTATCTGGAATGCTTAAAGGCACAGTACAACTTCGCTGTAATTTTCGATATTATGGTTCTGCAACCGTGTACGGCAACCCTGCTAATTGTGAGCGCGAAATCCCAACTCGTTTCAAACAAGCAAGAAAACGCTAGGAAAACGTCGACCATGCTGCCAGAAAACTAGAAATGGCCACGCTCAACCAGGGTGAAGCGGGCCGTTGTGTGGGACGTCATCGAAGCTACGAATCCCTCCCCTTGGTAATCGATTTTCCCGCGAATGTTTACTATACACTCACCAATTTTCGTTTCTGGGGCGAAAATTTCTGATTCCTACCCGAAATAATCATTTTTTGCAGCATTTTCAACGACCCCCATCCTCATTCGCTAACAAGTTACACCTGCGCTAACCGCCGAGTTCCAATCTCAATAGAGACGAGATGTGCGATGGATTGCAATCAAAATCCGTTATTTCATTAGCTGTCTAGCTTTATTTTGCCGCCTGCTCCAAGTCAGCAAGTCGGTTACCTAGAGAGGAAAGAGCGTCCACTGCAACGGATGTCAAAGGTGGGTGCATCTCTCCTGTTCAGGTCTCAGTTCTATGCGGCATAACGACTCTTTTTCTCGTTGCGTTCTGTGCTCCACCTCCAGTAATTCTATTTCCTCATTCAGCAATCGCCCCCTCCATTGTACAAATCAATCTAAACGGTATTCGTGCCGAACTATCTGAACTCTTTATTTTCGCACACTCTCACCATCCAGATGTCTTTTTTTCTTAAAACTCGAAAAAAGAGCCCTTGATCCATCGATGCATCTAAATACTCTAAAAATAAAGTCGATGTATAGAGATGGACCTATTCGAACAGCTCTGCCTCTTGAGCGCGGAGCACACCCAATTCGTGAAGGATCATCTAACGAAGAGGCTGTCAACTCCATTCTTGGAGCTGTGCAGCGCAATGTAAACGATACAAAGTCCAAGCTCAATAAGCGCGTCAGGTGCATCCTCGCCTCGTTACTCAGCGGACATTCTCTTATGCTCATGTCGTGCCCGCACTGGATCGACAATAGCTGGGCTAACGTGTGCTCTGAATGAGAGAACTGCGGTCATGACACTGCGCACCTAGTTGATTGTTCAGTTACCAACAACGCTCCTTACAGTGGACTTGTGGGTGAATCCACTGCTGATCGCCCAGCCCCTCAACTTGTGACTAAGCCCTTGTCGTGGCTGAAGAGAAGAAGAAGATCAGCTCCTATGTAAATGGTAGAGCCAATCACATGCAGCCGTGAAGCGCGCTTTAGCGTATTGTGCTCAGGCAGGGTCGATGGTGATCCCTAGTCGTTCGACGACTCAGAATGATCACGATGCTTCAAGCGCAACCCTAAGCGGCGAGCCGTCAACTCTCACAGTGGACCCAACTATATGTGGAGATTGAAAGGCTTCTGTAATGTTCAAATCAATGACAGACCAACCTTTGCTGAAAGATCCACCAGAAAACAGAAAGGCTATAGGACAAAGTCGACCCTCTTTATAAAGGCGAATAATATGCGGCAACCAATTCGACACACAAACATTGTTGCCAAAGTGAATCTGTGAATAACATTTACATACAACAAATATGGGATTACTAAAAATCAAACCTCACCCTTATTTGGCACCAAATGATTGCTGGGATGACGTCCTCAAAAGAACGTCCACTATAACAACATTCCCCCATTGATCGACCTTGCCTCAAGGCACGTATATCCTCTCGTCCCTCTTGCTTGTTGAAAGCAATGAATATGTCATACACAGCTGACTGAAGATGAAACGTCATCTGGGGTAAACCATGACCAACCACTCAACTAATGCAACTAACCTTCACTCTGTCCAGCGAAGAGAAGTTGGCCACTATGGCGGATCGAACTTTTTTGCATACTTGAGCTAGGCAGAGCAAAGACCGGCCTAAGAAGGTAACAGAAAGATGTACCTAACTCAAAGTAATGAATTGTAGACTACCATTCAAAAATTTCGCCACATTAAGCAACGATATTCTGTCGAGATCAGTCAGGTTCTTACGGCGAGATCGTCCCAGACGGCTAGGAGCCGAACGAATGGAAGGTCCCATGCCAAAACACAGAGCGACTGAAGAAATATGGGCACCAAGTTCTCCCATAAAGCTGCATTCTCTGAAAAAAAATCTGATAAAACATCGAAAAGACCACAAAAATGCAGTCTCACCTGCTGTGAAGGATTTGCTCCACCCGTCTACACTGTTGCACTCCATTCGCGAAATGTCTTCTGGAAAAGCCTGCCAGACTGCATTTCCACCTTATAGTAGCCTTTCTTATCTCAAACAGCAGACTGTTTGCGAATAAAGACAGAGGTGAGACGATTGTCTGGCGAGACTCTAAAAAGTAAATCAAAAAAAAATGATGATTGGATGATGGGTACAGGGTATGCGGCACGTGGTCGCAGTGGAGAGCTTGAACACGAAAAAAGATTTCATTCCAATTGTTTAGCTTTTTTGTAATTATGAAACACTTAGTCAGCCTCTGGATTCAGGGAGGCCGCGTCGCAACTAGGATCGCGCGCGTCGAGCGTATGGGGTGGCCTCGTCACGGATAAAAACGATTGACACCGCTGCACAGCCGACTTGCCCAAATCCCTAGGCTAATGGAGCAAAACGATCAAGAAGTAGACAAAACAGAAAGAATCATTGAATCGCCACTTACTTGGTTGCAGATTGCTGCCATAGGTAAAGCAAGCATTTCGTGGTTGTTCCATTTCTTCGCCGAACCTCGTTCTTTGCTCTTGAGGTCTTGAACACGTATTCATCCTCTGTAAAACGTCGTAATTCTCACGAATCATTGCGCGAGCGGTGTGCGCGATTCTGCTCCCTCCGTCTGTCATGCGCTTGCTAACTGTCTCTGACCTCCGCTCCGCACCAGCACGCGCAGAAACCATGAGAATTTCGCGGTTTTATAGGCCATATGGAAGAGTAAATTTGAAAAAAAAACAAGGCTAATGTTGTCGGAAACTGAAACTTCACAAAGCGGTGTCGATGGCGTACCGGCACTTCTAGAAGCTGAGAAAATAACAAAAAAGGACTACTGTAGATGTTTGCAAACTATCAAAATCATGCCACCTAGTTAGCGATATGCAGTCGGCACGGATAGCATTGATACTTTGCGTTCCTTATTGCGCGTTGGCGCAAACGCGGTGCGCATACGCTATAATCTACGTGCACCAAGTCTGTAACAACGCACAATAAGGCCCCGGTCAGACTTCGTCGAAAAACCTGCTGAGGCCGACTGAGTCCGAATGAGTCCGGGGTGGAAAAACCTGCTGAGTCCCACTGAGTCCGGTTGCCCCCAGCGCCAACCAACTCCTCTGCGAAACACGCAATTGATAGTGACGATTATCACTTCAGCTGTGAATCGAATCGTGTTTGGTGGCTGATTTTTCTTGTTTTCAACATGTCTGAATCTGATTTTCGTATCAGCAGTACGTGGGACAGAGCGCAGACGGCGAGAGTCGAGAAGCGGCGGGACTCGGCAGGTCGCAGTCGGCCGAAAAAAATGCACCCAAATCACGTGAAAAACACCTATATCGACCGGGTGGGGTGAGGATGATTTCGGTGGGACTCAGTGGGACTCAGTCGGTGCATTGGCCCCGCCCTTGTACGCATGAGAAATATCAGTATCGACCGGGGGGATTGCGGTGGGCATCAGACGGTCGCAGTCGAACTCAGTGGGTTGATTTTTTTGCACCCGTTTTCCACGAATTCGATGCGTATCGACCCGGTGGGACTCAGTAGATCCACCGACTATGACGGGGGCCTAAGGAATGCAAAGTATCAGCGCGATCCGTGCTGAGTGTAGGCTCAGAATATTTTCTGATCTTTTCAAACAGTGACTGTAACGATTTGACACGAAAGAAGAGGTTCGGATCACACACATTTTGCATCAAATTCACCCAATCTCCATTCGACGAAATCAACAAGGGAGAGAACGAGAGGGTTCATTTGAGCAACTCGAGAATTACTTTACATTGTTGGTGTAATATCTCCAGGAAGCCGCTACGCAGCTATTATCCCGTTCTCTTGACAGCAAAGCAGTTGTTCCCCCACTTATACTGTTTTCTGCAAAACTATCACTCGGTTCCGATGAGAAAGATATCAGAGCAGCGTCGCCCCCCCCGCACCGTGATATGATCTACAACTTGCTTACAGCGCACTCATTTGCACATCTGTGGCTCTTACGTAAGTGATACTTAAGCTTTCACGGCAGCCGAGTGTCCAAGGGTGGTGGTCATTAGGTGATTTAATGGGGAGGGGCTGGGATAAAGGGAGCGCGCGGTGACGCCACGTTATTAACTCTTCTCGCGCCTCTGTGATGCTCGCTAGTGTCTCCGCGGCTCGTTTAACGCCCCTCGATCACATAGCGACCAACTTCCAGTGTCCAACTGGTGGTAGAATACGAAGGAGTGCAGCAGCCAGCCATTTACACTCTCATACAGAAAAACTCGTGGAATTGTTGACGCTCGTTTGATGAGTCTTCTTGATTTTGTTAGTCGACTCCACAGATCCACCACGCGTAGGTTGAGCATCTCCCGTAATATTCGCACACCGCTGCACGCCGCTATCTCTACCATTGATCGTCAAAGATGGGCTACTTCAGAGCTCAATCGGAAGAGACTGTTGCAAATGGAGCACACCAGATTTGTCACTGAGTACCTCTCCTGGGGCCCTCGGAATTCCATTCTCGGTGGTGCGCCGCCCAAGGTCGATGATATCGAAATGGACCTACCCAGACGCCCCCGCGTCATACTGGCAGGTCTACCTTGTGGTCAATCCTCGTACCTCAAGGCCTATGTCCAGACGATCGATCCGTCGATCCCTGACGAATGTCCTGACTGCCATAATACAAAACATGATTCATTCTTTTATTTTCATGCCCGGCTAGACCAACTTCTCTAACAGCTCTCGATATGTAGTATGAGCCGTGCGATTTAGCCGCCTTTTCACGCCAATGAGAAGATGCTCCGCTTTGGCTAATAAGAAGAGAAGAACTGGTGGCCAGTAATTGATAATATTGCACGCGATCAACCCGCCCGTCTCAAGCCTAATCACAGTTTGCGGAACGACGTCGTCCGACACGCTATAAGATATGTCGGGTGACCAACATCGCAACGCGGTGAAACCTTTGTCACAAGGTCAGAAGGAACGTCGCGCTCGCATCAAACGCAAGAACGCCGCCCGAACTCATCGCATCTTACCGCGCTGCGGCGAGACGCGGTGCGTCAAAATACGGCGCCGTTTGATGTCAGACGGAAAACACTATGAATGAGCTTTCTTTTTGTCGGCTCCATCGGTCACCGAATTCTGGCGAACTCAAATGGCAATTTTCAGGGTTCTCTCGATATCCTATTTAGGAGAAACGGAATTTCCATCACTGATCACGCGTGCGTGCGCTCCTCCGCTCTCTCGCTGTCCTTAACCACAGCTGAGCATACACACACGTACATAGGAACCATGGGAAATCCGCTTTCACCCAATCTATATGGTTTGTATCATAACTCTTAAAAGCAGCAAAATGGGTGCCATTTCGCTATCTTGGGGGCGCAGCGGTGGTTTCTCCTTTTTAATCAGTGTTTTGCCAGAAACGACCGTTCAGTCTCAAAGGCACAGAACACCCAGGGAATTATTTTTCAGTTTCCATGCTGATCTTGGAGAGAGTCACACGCTGATTACAGTGGTATCTATGGAATCTTCTGAGACCCCCTATGAACAGAGTTATGGCTCCTTAAAGATGCCCATCAGGGGTGTGCGTAATTACAGTTTACGATTTACGGTGCTTTTTGGCCTAGCAATTACGGTTTACGGTTTAAGATTTACGATTTTCAATTTACGGCGTTTTTCGGCCTCGTAATTACGGTTTACGATTTACGACATTTTGAAAAGTAAATCGTAAATTTTCGCAAATAAAAATGCATGCAATGGAAGTAAAATGCAAGGCAGCTCCAGTTGACCTGCTCTATTTCACTTTGCGTAAACCAACGTGTTGCAGTTTAAAACACTTCACAAGGAACTTTGTATTCGAGGTTTTCATGATGAGCAACCGTACTGATTCTCAAAACTTGATTGGCGCAAAACAAATGTAAAACAAATCAAGAGCGAGGTGCTCTAATGAAGCCAGAAATGGCTTCAAAGTTTGCTTCTAGCCCGTCATTTGAGATGGTTACGTCTACGCAGAGGTCACAAAGATCAAGAAGCGAAACATACTCAGACGATTCTCGGCCGCCACTCGCAGCGAATAGGAGTCGGAGCCGCCTGATAGTTCGGCTCGTTCTCCCAATCTCCGGGTCTCAACTGTTATTGTCAGGACAATCAGAATCGCCTGAGTAGCAAATGGGCGGAGGCCTTAAATTCGGCTATTCAGAGTGGCTCAAGTACGGTCATTTTGGCTAGTTTTCAACGCTTACAACGGTGTTAACGTTCAGGGAGAAGTATCACGGATATAAGTGTGTTCCTGTGGCCCAGCAGTTTGTTTCACGTCCCGCCATAGTCGGCCAAATCCGGACTGAACCGTTCTCTGACGTCGCTAGTAACTCTGAGCCGTCCTTTCCTGTCCCTAGTGATCCTGCTTTGTCTTGCGCCGCCCTTAGTGTGTTGGACGCACGTCGATTATGCCGGCGTACACGGGCGCACTACGGCCAGCTCAGTCCGGCCAGAATGGGGGAGGGGGATTTTCTGCCTCAGTTAGGAGCGAAACACATGCCTATCTACCGAGACGGCCACGGCTGGAACAGGACAGGCCATGCGAGCACGGTCCAGCTACATTTGGGGGATTTCTCGATCTGAATGAGCGATTTGGTAAATTCGCATTGACAGGGATGGCACAGGCTTGCTCAGTCCGGCCACATTTTCTACACCTGCTTTGCATTATGTACTATCGTTCTCTGAGCTCAATTCCGGTCCGCGATTGCGGACTACGGCTGCTGCATCATGCGACACGTGATAATCGTGCTGGGAGAAAGGTGAATCGTGCCGGGGCCAATTGGTCCCAGCACGATTCTCACGTGTCGCATGATACAATAGCCGTAGTCCGCAAGTGCGGATCGGAATTTGGCCCAAAGAACGACAGTAAATGCTTGTCGACCGGGCTGGCAACAGCCGATCGGACGACAATGATGGGGCCTCAGAGGTAGCACACACATTTTTCGGGCTGACAGGCAGGTTTTTCGGGCGTCGCGCGCTTGCCTAACTTTGTTGTCAACATGGAGCGGTTTTAGGAATGGCATTCCACCGACCTACGCGTGGAAACAACTGAGTTAGCCTAAGGACAGCCCCTTCCTCGAATCATTAGTATGATGCCTTTCGTGAACATAGCACTGCATGAGGCATATGTATTGAGCCTGCGGTGGGCACTCAAATCTGCACACTGTTTCTCCCTTCTATACTAATAGCTGAATCTGCAGGTCAGAAAGCAAAAAAACCCCAAATAGCTCTTTATTATAATATTTTTTTAGCGGTCATCGTTACAATTTGCTGTTTACGATTTACGGTGGTTTAACCGTAATTACGATTTACGAAACTTGGAATTTCATTTACGCACACCCCTGATGCCCATATTTTGAGGGTGAAAAATTAGTGGACGGGTTGTCTCAGACCTGTATTTCTCTCCACTTGCAATCGTTACGCGAGAGCGAGCCAGTATAAGGAGACAGTCCGGCAATGAACCGAAAAACGAGAAATTGAGAATTCACGCAACCATTTAGCCGCTACCGAGTTTGGAAATCTGGTAGGTTGTGTAGCCCGTGGTGGTGAGCGAAGGGGTCGGGCCTGTGGTGGTCGCTTATATCTCGCTAATTTGGAGAAATTGAGATCTCGGAATTGGCATGTGTTATGTAGTAGGGGTCTACTACACAATCAAATAAAAATCACGAAACTCATGTCTGAGGGTGTACTGTGACTTTAATGACAAAAATAACATAGTAGCGTCCTGCGATGCGTGTACGTGACGTTGCGCCTCCTTACCCTGGCCGACGCATTCATGCATGCCTTTCATGGACGATTCTATCCATACAGGTAGGGACAGAAATTTCGGTCTGCCCTTGGGAACAGCCAGGTATTTGATTGAAACTATGCCGAGAGGTTCTTCGGGGGTGCGGATCATAAATCCGTGGTCCGCTCTCCGATTAGCAATGGATTATCGAAGGCTAGGGTAGCCTAAGCCGAACGACAACAACCCTACCTTAAACTACCCTAAACCTTCCAACTGTGGTATAAGTACCGTAACTCACAGTAATCTTCCGAAAAACTGAAAACCCCCGTGCAAACCTTGAATAGGATAGTTTTTCGTCAACTGGAGTCATGAAAAGGTGTAATGGCCCAGCTCTTGTTTGACGGGGGAATCTAGAAAACGATTTCCTTTTCGCTACTGGTTGCGGTAGGACTACGAGGCGAGGTTACTAAATCCAACGGTCCTTCGGAACTTTTTTTTTTGGGGGGGTGAAGATCTGTATCAATTGATAGACGGACGGAAAAATCCCGCCTGGCAGATTGAGTGATTTGACAAGAACGATAGTTAAGTGCGCCAGAATCGGGCTACCGTAATCTTAGCCGTAAAATTATTTCACTCAATTTGAAGATCTCAAGATTTGCAAATGAGAGACAAGGTTTGACTTAAGCCTTCTTTAACTAAATGAAATGAGGAGTAAACAACATATGAAATATTGAAATTTGGAAGTTTCAAGGAAAGAGAAATTTACATCGGCGGTAGCGACGAGGCGTTCGCATTGGAGCGCAATTTCCTTCGTTACCACACATTAATGCTGCTCTGAATCATAGAAAGTTCATTCATTCATCCATTCAACGACTTTATTCTGGAAATAATAAGGAAACATACATATCTATAGTAGAGCCCACCAAGAGTGTCTCATTTACTTATCAATAAGAAGCGGTCGTCTGGGGATCAATGTGCATGAATCCCATACCAGCACGCTCGATACCGACTGAGCGAGAGCGGTTGTGCTGCAACGAGATTCATGTTCATTGATCCCCGATCGACCGCCTCTCATTGATAAGTAAATGAGACACTCTTGGTGGACTCCACTATATGTATACCTATATAGTTAGTTAGTTTTTTTTAGAACTCGTACTCATGACACGTCATCGATCGATAAGCAACATTATCGATTTTCGCGCTTATTGCACAAAATGCGTATTGATTGTTGACGGTTATGAGTCACTTGTTTGGAAAATTCTTCTCATCATGCAAAATCGAATATTTGTGATCAATAATATCGATTTTTATTCCGTTGCTCCAAATGCGACAATGAGGGGCGTTTTTTATGGGTGTGGGTCACAAGTTTCAAAATTGCACGCATCCGATAATATTGTCTACTGGAGGTTTGGATTGTGGAGCAAAAATCCAACCAGAAAGGGAACCTTAGGTAAAAATACATGTAATGGAGTCCGCTCTTGGTTTTCCGGTGAATTACGGAAGGAAAAGATCGGGAAAGAAAAAACGACATAACGTCTGCAACTGCGGATTTTAAAGGCAGTGGTCACGATGGAAAACGTTTTCGAAAAAACGACGAAAATCAGCTCAGATTGAAAACAGCTAAAAAACTATAAAGGTAGGGCGTCGAAAAACTGGCTCGGATTGGAGCTTCTACTCATTTTCCGAAAAATGAAAACAAGTTGCTGGTAATATAAAGGTAACCTACTTGAATGTCTCAAGTAACTTACATTTGTATTACATGTAACATACATTTATATTTCCTGTAAGTTACACCTATGTTACATGTAACTTACATTTATATATTCACCGTGGGTGGCCATCACGCGACGGTCAGATATGTTAAAAGTAACTTGTTTTCTCCCCTGTATGTTACATATTACTTGTTTTAATTTTTCTGAGTAGGCCCCAAAGATGCCAGTTTGTGCACACGTGCACAGCTCCGTTCGAAAAGATCGCAGTCTAATGCCGATCAGTCAGAAATAATCGGCGTTTAGAGGGAGAAATAAATGCAAATTTACTTTTTGAAAACAGTCGAACAATGAAGGTAAGCACTTATGTCAATGTTTTTAACTAGATGAGCACATAAATATTCGAGCGAGTCATTCCGAAGAATATTGTTCAATGAATGCATCCCAAATTCGAGCCATCTGATGTTCTTGGTATTAGAAATCATCGACGCTGATGATGTGGAGTGGGCTCGTCCACCATCAAAAGACAAGAAAGTTCAGGCTTGAAATTTGGCCCGAAACAACGTTTTTTTTTTGCGAGCTTTTCTCATAGGTTCTACCACTCTAAAGTTTAGTCTAAACCCAGAAAATGGTTAAGAGAGGAGAAGAATACAAGCATACTTGCTTGCGACCACTGCCTTTAGGACGGAAGCAACTCGGGCCCAAACCCCATCTAACAAGGAAAGTATACAAAGCTTTGATCGGATCTGCCAAAACGACTAGTATCGTTAGTATCTCTTCTGGCTCAATAGTAAAAATGCGCAGTATCCCGCCCCTAGCTGCAAATTCAAAAAAGTTATGAGCATTTTTCAAGCCTCGCGAAAAGGCAAGGGTAGTCAAGCCCATCATACATTTTGTTAAGGTTTCAAAAATTTTTCTCGGTATTTGCTCAAAAGTTGTATGTATGGTGGTGAACACGATACTTGGGGTCCATTTGTCGAAATTTTGAGGTTTACTGTAGGTTACGGTAGGTGACATGTCATTTAAGGGGCTAAACGTACCTTAGTATTCCGAAAATAGACAAACGGACATTAAATTGGTATTCCCGAATAACCCCCGCATGCAAACTTTGAGTCACATCTGAGACTTTGACCGAACTACCGTATACCCACCAAAATCTACCGTAATCTGTCAAAAATCGATAAACGGACCTCAGATTCGTGTTCAGCGCTCCAAACAACCCCGAAAAAACAGTTTGGGCAATGTCTATCCAAGCACTCCGGAAGTCGTCGAAAGTCGCGATTTGCCATCAAACTTCCCCCGACGAGAGGATTTGAACGAATCAAGTCGAAAACTTCGGAAAATTGACAAATATACCGCAGATTCGTGATAAGCGCCCCAAATAACCCTCCTAGGAGAATTTTAAGTCAAATCTGGAACATTTTTCTAAAGCGCTTCTGGAGCCCTTTAATTGGCATAAATAAACGCCCAACCGAAAACCCGTACGCGTCCAAAACGCTGTCAGTCCGGACAAAGTTTGAAATATGTGCCTCCACCCATACTTTGCTCAGGGGGGCTCATTTATGAGGTCCGTTTCCGGATTTTCCGTAGGCTAATGCGCTTTTTGGAGGGTACAAAAAGCACAAAAACTAAGATTGATGCAAAAACGAACTTCTTAGCTTTTAGCTTCTTTGAACCTGCACCTCGGGGCGGGATACTGCGCAGTTTCACTATTGAGCCACAAGAGATACTAACGATTCTAGTCGTTTTGACAGATCCGAAATATGCTTTGTATACTTCCCTTGTAAGCACATTATTTGGGGCGCCGAACACGATTATGGAGTACGTTTTCAGGTTTTCAGTAAATTAAGGAAGGGAAGGACAAGACAACTACTGTGCTTATCTGTGCGAAATTCCGGTCCGCAATTGCGTCTCGACACGCTTTGCGGCCGCACGCGCTCGAGTCGGTCGAGTTTCCAGCGCCAAAGCCGACTCGATGGGGCTTTTTTTATAGTTTTCTTCAATTTTGCTCAGTTTCCAGGTTCTAAAACCTACCTAGAGCCAACAGATCGACTGCTGCGGCGCTGGAAACTCTTCCGACTCGGGAGCGTGCGACCGCGAAGCGTGTCGAGACCCAATTGCGGACCGGAATTCGGCCCAGAGAAGCACAGTAAAAAACCGATCTACTGTCCGCACTCGCGGATTAAGAAAATAGAGGCGGTTTGTGTTCAAACTTCGTCTAGGCTCGTTATTTGGGGTGGTGAACACTATAATGAAGTCCGTTTTCATGTTTACGGTAAAGATAACGAACGGAAGATCATAAGCGCACTTTGGCTTATTTTTGTTCCAAAAGGAACCTTTGCTGAAATAAATGGAAATTCGTGACTGTTTTGTTCCGCCACAAAAGGTTTATGATTTGGAATCAAGAGAATTGTGAGAATCTCGTTAAAAAAAAGTAAAATATTTAATGCGTATGATTTGGCATGCAACTTGGAGGAAACGCTAAAAATTCAGTGATATGATGGACCATTGAATTGCTGTGCACTTGTTTAATAAATAGTAAAAATTCAATGTAGCACTGAAAAAACAAATTACGTCCGTATTTTCTAAAATCAGGCTAATGTTTACAGCTCATTTTCGCAAAGCTAAGAGTCAAGATTTGGCTCATACCCAATTATTCAGGAGCGGCAATTCCGAGATTTATTTAATCAAAGTAGAAATTACATCACACAATTACATCACAATTACATCTCAATCATCATCACATTAATGTGTGAAGTCACACTAATGTGTTTATACAAATGCCGTCGACTAACATAATTGCGGCCACACGAATATTCAACCCGCGCTAGTTTTGTAAAAACGGGGAGCATCTGCCAAACTTAGCAAAAAAGCGTCCGATGCAAGTTCTTTGAACGCGAACGTTTTTGGATTCTGAAAACGCTATCATATTTACAGCTCGAATTCCTGCATAATAATGTGCAATGTGAACCGAAGTTCCCTAAAATCGCTTTGTTTTCTAGTAAAATTGTTTTTTACGGTCGTTTCATAAAAACGTCGCGCGCGGCAAAATGCGGCGAAACTTCGAGTTGTGATTGTACAAGTAGTAGAAGATTAATCTCCATGTTTCCTTGGTGAACTAAATGAAAGTGTGGCTATCTCGAGATCTGTGCAGATTGATTTTCAAAACCTTCATTAAACACGATCGGGAGCTTCCTGAAAAGTCGGACTTTTGTTGCGAAAGCCCTAGATCGATAAATGAAGGATTACGGAAAGTCAATCTGCACTGATCTCAAGATAGCTCCACTCCCATCTAATTTACGATGGAAACATAGAGACTGCTCTTCTACTACTTGTAGAATTAATACTCGAAGGTTCGCCGCACTTTGCCGCACGCGACGTTTTTGTGAAACGACTGCAGAAACAATTTTACTCAAAAACAAAGCTATTTTAGGGAATTCCGGTCCACAATGCGTAATATTATGTAGAAATTCGAGCTGTTGATATGGTAGCATTTTCAGAATCCAAAAATGTCTTCGTTCAAAAAAGTTACATGCATCGGACGCTTTTTTGCCAAGTTTGACAGATGCTCCCCGTTTTTACAGAACTTAACGCGGGTATGGTAAATGGGTGCTCAACAACACGCGCGTTATTTGGTTTTTCAATGCTACACTGGATTTTTACTATTTATTAAACAAGTGCACAGCATATCAATGGTCCATCAATTTCACTGAATTTTTAGCGTTTCCTCCAAGTTGCATGCTGTTGAGCGCGCTAATCAATCAACCAAATCATACGCATTAAATAGCTACTTCACTTCTTTTAACGAGAATCTCACAGTTGCTTTGATGCCAAATCATAAACCTCTTGTGGCGGAGCAAAACAGTCACAAATTCATACCTATTGACCGAGTCAGCCACAGCTGGCCACACGGGTGTTTTTTTGCAACCTCCATCATCCATTTTTTTCATTCAACCAACTCTGAAAGGGACCTAATGCCGATTCCTTTTTCGAAAGTCTTTGCTGTTATGGAGGTCCAGTATCACACATTATAGTGAATTCAAAACAAGGAACAGAAATGGGTGTGACTCAATTTGTTAGCTCGATGAGGTTGAAATGGCCTCTTTCACTCGTTATTGTTCTTCTACTACTATTTTGTGGAAATGGAAACGAAAGGGAGAATCAGTCAGTACCAGAGGTAAGTTGGGTAGGATATAGACCCGCTCTGACGCACAGGTAGCTACAAATGTTTTTTTGACCTTCATACTCGACTTAAGATTCATAAATGGAAAAAAGTGAAAACATTCCAATTCTTAAGTCGAGAAAGAAGAAAAAATCCCCAATATCAGATTTCTGAAAATTTTGTCAGTCGTTTACTCAAGAACTTCATAGACTTCGGCACTATCCTAGGCGTGCGGGGGGGGGGCACTCAAGATTCAGGAGAGAAGTCAAATAAACCACCGCCTGAAAAGTTATCAATCGAAGTATTTCTATACTGTTTTTATATCAACAGCGACTGATAGCAGCATCGAGCATCTTTTATCAGTTTTGCTTCATTTCTATGAGTGAATCTTGGGCGCCCCCCCCCGTCTAGAATAGAGCTAGGATTTCTATTTCTGAAAGCTGTATCATTAATTCTTCACTTGAACTCTGAGTTTTCATCACCGTGTCTCACTCTCCGTCATGGCGGCACCGCTGTTTCATTCATATGTAGTCCACTGGAGAAGCGAGCCGCTCTGTCGGGCAGCGCGGTTGGGACCATGAACATAGGCTCTCTCATAATTGGACGACCAATTTTCGGGATGAAAAAACTCTCGGTGTGGTATTTACCATCAACCGGAATGTTTGGAGCGACTCCAGCTTGTATTTTTGTGTCGTGATATGCCGTCTCGATTGATTTGATCACAATTTAGTTAAGTGCGGCAGAACAGGGCTACCGTAATCTTAAGGTTGATGGTATATAGCTCTCGAAAACAAAATTGATGATAAGTAATTGATAAAGGGTAGGGTATAAAAGAAGTGAGGAGCGGTGTGTCTTCATTCACACACCGTCCTTTTTCAGGGCTCAGCAGTTGAGGATCTGCGTGGACTACAAAGCAGGAAAACAGCATCACCGGTTTTGAAGATGTTCGAAAATTGCAAGAAAAACTTTAAAAATTTTACAGCCAACTCGGGTGAGATTGCGGTAGCCCCATTCTGGCGCACTTATGTAACTCTCGTTCTTGTGATCACAGTCGCCACGGGATATCAATCGACGCACATCCAATACAAGCTGGAATTGATCCAAACATCTATACTTGTTCCAAATGGAATTCATTTCGAATATCCGACTTTTCGACTGTAGTCGGATATCGCCTTTTTTCGAATATTCGACTTTTCGACTATAGTCGGATATGACACTTTTTCGAATATTCGACTTTCCGAATAAAAAGTCGACTTTTTTATCCTACTATGAAAAAAATTGAGGTGCAAGTAACTTTTTTTTACATGAAAACACGTCGATTTCTCACTCATCCACTCGCGGGCGTTCTAACAGATTGAAGCATCACTTTTCAAACCAAAATCAGACCGATATGGCTGCTTGGTGGATGTTTAGGCGTGCCTTATAGTATTTGCCACATGTTTCGTGGTAAGAGCTTATATGTGGCGGAGTTTCCGTAACAATATGCTGCTAGCGTGATATATTCTTCAATTTAGATGTGAAAAAGGCAGTTCGCAATAAATACGTTTGCCGATCAGTCAGAGCTGTCCGATTTTCTAGTAAAGAAATTAGGATGATTCTATATGTAACCTTGTCTTTGATGTTGATTATTGCGGTAGAGAGCCTATTACATTTTGATTTGCTATGAAATCTCACATATTCAGAGTTCTACTACCGTAAATACAAGTGCCTCTACAGTTTGGGAGAACGTAAAAACATAGAAGTTTCAAAAAAGTTGCTGGAAATAATTCTTCCTGGGAGAATCTGCTCTCTGCCGACGGGTCGCGAAAAGCCTCACCCGAATACATGAGATTACCAGGGTTTTGGAGGTATCTCAGGTACTCAAGACGACGGCCGGCGAACCTTTCCCAGCTGGCCTGCAGTCTCCGTCCTCCAGCCGCCCGCTTTTGGTTCACCGGCCAGCCGTATGTCGACGGCCCACCGACCTTTACCAGATGGCCCGCGATCACTATTTGTATTATTGCTTACCCTAGGCATGTCACCCCGGCCCCACGGCGGAGAAGCGCCCCACCTCGGTCCGCCGCAGTCTGCGGTGAGGAACCACCCTCCCCGCGGATCGTGGCGAAAACCCGCCGCCCCACCCCAGCCGTGGGGATACCCCTATCCCCTCAGCAGTCACAAAATATGCTGGCCTCCGGAGAGTGACTTGAAGTCACCTTCCAGGGCCGGCAGTAGAATGCCGATTGAGGACTCTAGTGAAATGAGGCGCCTTTTATACCGGCTGTGCACGTGATAGCCACGTTACGACGTGATCGGTCGTGATCTTTATCAATTGTTTTTCCAACGGCCGGACTGAAGATGGCGTGGCGTGTTTTGTGGTTCGCGGGCGAGCCAATTTCCGCGCTGCGTGTGCGTCGCATGCAGCATGGTTCGCCGCTGGCCGGCACCCTCGAAATGTGGGGTGCCGACCATCGTTTTCGGCATAGAGGTTCGCCGGCCGTTGCCCTGAGTACCTGAGTATCTAGTCTAATTTTATCGCGAGAATTTACGTAAACTACGGACATATTAGCCCCAGTTGGTGGAATTTCAGCTACGTCACCTTCAAGAAGTGCGGAAATTCTTACCGAGAATGCGGGAAAAAGGGTGGAAGATTCTCGCCTTGATCGATCCACCCTGTCCTGATCAGTACTATAGGGCGATCTCCGCTGCGATCGACCGCACTGCCGTTTCTTCCCACGGCCTGCAGCATCCCCGCGGTCAAAAGTATTCTTGGCACGGTCTTCCAAAGAGCGGTTCGGGGTCACCCTCCACGATCAGCCACAGAGTATCGAGTAATCGATTCGTGAGATGGCTGGACCAGCACAACGAACGGCATCCATGCGTTCAGCGTAGCCAATGCGGGATGAGATCGCTGTTCAACACAGGATGTCGCTAAGCCCATAACATGGTTGAGCAGGCCGTTGCGGCCGGTGACCAAAATTTTTACAACCCCCCCCCTTCTTGGGATGAAAAAAATTTCACGACCAACATCGTGGCCCCTATATTTAGTACTTAAATCTCTTTAATTTGACATCTTGAAGTCCACGTAACTCGCTACCTTCGCAGAGTTATTCCTCTTTTAGCCAATCCTCGTTGAGACCGGCGTTGAGCCGCAGTTACAACCCGGGGGTTACCGACGCAACGGTTATTTTTCATGGATAGGCTTGTGGAAAAAATTGAAAAAAATGAATTTACTTACCACTTACTTACTACGCGACTTACTACTCCTACCTCATTCTACCTTTCCAAGTGGTTGGAAGATAAACGCCATTTCTTCCAAAAGTTTTACGAGCCCACCCCCTCTCAATTTTTCATTTTTGTTCAAAAATTACCGGAATTTTTACGACCTCCCCCGTTGCGACCTCTCGCAAGCCTGCCCTACACTGGCCCATAAATTCTCGCAACAATTAGAGGCGAGAATTCACGGGCTTAGCGACAGCGAGATCGAAATAGAGAAATTCGCCTTTGTTTTTGCGTGGAGTATGCTTAGAGCTTGCACCCTTACACCTTTGATGCAGTATAAGCGGGTTTTAGCGAGCGTCGCGAGGACCCGAAAATTCCTGCACTACGGAATGAGAGGGTGTAACAGGCCCCTCCCTTGAAGGCACTTTGCTACCCATGGGCAGAGTTGTGAGCTGTTGAATACGAAAGGAAAACTTGACAGACGCACAAAAGGGTGCCCACAACGATCCATCGGTCGCACGAAAATATGGTGCCACTATAGTTTGGACACGCACCGTAGTCGTCCAACAAATAGCAGAAGTCTGTCAGCAACATTAATAGGATTTCTAAAAAAATCGCTCCCATCTGACTTACAGCCACAAAGCTTCTTTTAAAAGCAAATTTAAATAAAAAATCGTGTTTAAATTAATAACTAAAATCACATACAGATTCCCAGATGAACGTAATTATTTTTCAAGGAGTGTGATTGACAAGCAGTTTTTTGTAGTCAGGTTGTAAGATCCGACTTTGCGACAATATTCGGATTTCGAACTATTCGAATATCCGACGTTTCGACTGTAGTCGGTCATAACCCTTTCGAATATTCGACTTTTCGACTGTAGTTAGATATCGGACTTTTCCGAATATTCGACTTTTCGACTGTAGTCGGATATCGGACTTTTTCGAATATTCGACTTTTCGAATATAGTCGGATATCGCATTTTTTCGAATATCCGACTTTTCGAATAAGTAGTCGACTTTTTTATCCGACTGAAACAGTCGGATACTCATCGGATTATTTGATTCGGAACAAGTATACAAACATCCCAGCGGGTCGATGGAGATACCACCTCCGAAGTCACTTTCTCAGTTTTTCACTGATCGTTGCAGGTAAGGAAGCCGAGGTATGAGGAAATGAGCGTCGAAAGGCTCGAACACAAAACCAAGGTTCGTTAAATGCTTGTTGATAAACATCTTTACAGATAACTTACTTTACGATGACAGAGTGTCTTTTAAACTCTAGAAGCGCTCCACGCTTTCATGCCAAAAAGCACAAGGCCCGGGTTCATGAAATCAACTAGCGGTGTAAAGGTAAATATTACTTGAAATATCTCCCACAGAGAAGCGAGTTGACACTAGGGCACAGAAATAGCAAAGCTTAGGGGTAAAATTGCTCTCAACCCGCTGGTGAGTCTTTGATGAATACGGCCCAGAACCCAGTAAGCGTCGAAGTGACCCGACAACGGGTATGATCTGACAAGCCCAAATCGGCATTAAATGTTCAGAACCTGGCACGGTTTCGTCTTCAAACTTTTTGGAGAACATTTCCAGATGATTTCAAGGCCACCGTATAGCTCATAATTAAGCCATATCCTTTCGATCCAGCGTTCTGGTTTCTTTCTTTTTTGAACGTTTCTGATCTACCCATGAGGATTGAAATAAATTTGAAAACTTAACTTGTTTCTTCTTATCTCCTCTACACCTACCAGAATATATACAGTTTTTCAAAACTCCATTTTGCGTTCGGAGTGGTCCCTAAACAGAGTAGATATCCGTCCTTGCTAAATCGATGGCCATGATATGAAATCGGCTCTTTTTTGAACGGTCCATAGTGGACTTATCTACTGGAGAATCAAGTAAACATCAAACACCGAGCAGTTTATGTAGTACGCAGTGATGGCACATTTGTCCCTCATCGACCCCGGTGATGTTCGGACTGACACTGGACTCACCTCAGACAACCACGCATTCAATATGTGACGAATATGAATTCAACTCGGTGACACGGCGGTTTCTAGATTAGCCAAATAACATGCTGCCAAGGGGGCACGTGCTCCTACTGTGTTTCAAATTACAGCCCGAGCCCCAATACGTAATACGTTCAATGAGTGCAGGTGTCGGTGTGCTGTTACGACAGCGCTGGAGTACCTACCTTGCAGCATATGCTCCTGCGTGAAAACTTTGCAGGACGTGGTGCTGTTTGAAGCATGCGCCCCTGCGATAGAGCATTACGATAGGTGTGGTCACTCGAGTTAGAGGCGTATTCCACACGTATTAGTTTGACGCGATTTTCTGAGGGAGACAAACGCCAGAGGAGACAAATTTCCACTAGAGCTCGTTAGTGCAGGTACAATACCAGCGCTAGGTTTTGTAAAAACGGGGAGCATTTGCCAAACTTGGCAAAAAAGCGTCCGATTCATGTAACTTTTGTGAACGAAGACGTTTTTGAATTCTGAAAACGCTGTCATATTCACAGCTCGAATTCCTACATAACAATGTGCATTATGGGCCGAAGATCCCTTAAATCGCTTTGTTTTCGAGTAAATTTGTTTTTGCGGTCGTTTCACAAAAACGTCGCGCGCGGCAAAGTGCGGCGAAACTTTGAGTAGTAATTGTACGAGTAATAGAAGAACAATCTCTATGTTTTCTTCGTGAATTGGATGAAAGTGGGGCTACCTCGAGACCTGTGCAGATTGAATTTTCGATATCCTTCATTAAATTTTCTTGGGAGCTTCCTGAAAAGTTGGACATTTGTTGCGAAAGCCCCAGACTGATAAATGGAGGATTTCGAAAATTCAATCTGCACTGATCTCAAGATAGCTCCACTCCCATCTAATTTACGATGGAAACATAGAGACTGCTCTTCTACTACTTGTAGAATTAATACTCGAAGGTTCGCCGCACTTTGCCGCGCGCGACGTTTCTGTTAAACGACCGCAAAAACAATTTCTCTCGAAAACAAAGCGATTCCAGGGAACTCCGGTCCACAATGCATATTATTATGTAGGAAATCTAGCTGTGAATATGATAACGTTTTCAAAATTTAAAAAAAAAACCTTCATCTGAAAAAGTTACATGCATCGGACGCTTTTTTTGCCAAGTTTGCCAGATGCTCCCCGTTTTTACAAAACTTTGCCCGGGTGTTGTATCTGTGGTGCGCTGGCTTAAGAATGGTGGAGTTGCAAGTGAGTTGAAAGCCAAAATTGACCGAAAGTTTTTGATATCTGACTCATGGCGAGTGTGAGCGAGACATAACGATAGTCAGCTGATCCACGTGCGACGCGATATTCATGGTTATCATGCCGTCGCATCGCGCTGCGACGGTACTTTGAAAGAGGCTCGGGAGAAATAATAGTTCTGGAGTCTGTTGCAGCCAGAAACGCTAAGTGGATTGATAATAGGTTCTGTGTATGGCTTAGCGTTGTAGCATGCGCCACTGGTTCCCGATGTATTTGCTAGCTGCCTTTGTTGCTACGTAGATTTATTATCTATGGTAGCCGTCGTTTATAGTTCGGCCGCTGAGCGGCGCGACAATGTGATTTCCCATAGTATTGATCACGTGGCGCGGCGCGATCGACATTGTACGATTGCATTTAGCAAACATCGCTCAGTTTCGGAACTATAAACGACGCCACGTAAGACCCCGCTTCTGCTTTTGATTGCGTGTAGCTTGCTCTAGGGTGCGTTCCAAGGAGATTTTCATGGGAGGAAACATGGGTTATACAAGGTATAAGGAATGACAGTTTAACAGAGGCTCATTCTTCACGATGTTCTCAAACTATCATTGGTCGGCTCTAATCAGAATAAATTTCCCTCCCGTAAAAATCTTTTCGAAACGCATTCATAATTTTGACATAAACCATATCCCTACGGCACTATCCTATGCGGAGGGAAGGGGGGCACCCACGATTCAAAGGCAAGGTCCGGTCAGATTTTCACACCACCGAAATTCGGTTTTGATACATAGATTGAGCTGGTCTAGCTGGACACGGTCCAAGCTTTCCACAAACTCTAAGTCCGTCATTCTGGAGAAAACAGCCGGAAAGTCAAGGATTACGGTATTCACAGCAAGATAATCATAGCTGGAATGACCGATAATTACACAGCACTTTTGAAGAATGCGTGGACAACTTCTAAAATATGGACGATGTCAACACTTTTCTGACTTTTCTGGATCATCGGCTCACGGAAGTGGCTTCAATAACTTGAAGAAGACCGGTTTTGACGCAGTTTTCGTTCCTTCGGACTACCTGTACCATGAGCACAGATTCAGCGGAAAATCTCAGAATCGAAATTCTGCCCGGACCCTGACAGAAATGAAATGGACACCGATTGGTAAGGCTGGCTACCAATCGAAGTATGTATTTCTATAGAGCTTTCATAAAATCAATGATTGGTAGCATTATCAGGCATCTTTTATCAGAGATTTTCTTAATTTCACTTAATAAATATTGGGTGCCCCCCCCCACCGTCTAAGGGGCTATTCATACTTCCAACCTCCCGCTCTGCCAGAGCGGTCCGCACGGACGAAGAGGTGAGTATGAAGGAAAGTTCGACCTCCCGCGCCTCCCGCTCCGCCAATGAAGTATGAATGCTCCAGCGACATCGCCATGGCAGAGACAAGTTTAAGAAGTGTAATGGTTTTTCTTTCAAGAGTTTTCCACGTTTACTGCCTGATACGGTGACATTTTGAAAACCGGTCGTGCTGTTTTCCTACATTATAGTCCTGCAGAGCCTCAAGTACTGACCCCTGAAGGAGGGCGGTGCGCGATTGAAGACACACCGCTCTCCATGTCTTTTATACCCTACCCTTTATCAATTGGGTATCATCAGTTTTGTTTACCGTGAGAATTTTGTGCCGTTGGCAATTTATAATCGTCTATGGCAGAGCGGGAGGGGCGGAAAATTGGTGGGTTTGTTTTTTAGGGATGAAGCGATGCGGCTGGCCTTTAATAACGTTGGTAGATAAGATATGTATGTCGTTTTCCGCTGTCGTTTTCCATCGAATTGACCATATCGTCTTATCTACTTAGACCTCGCCACTCATATTTTCTAAGTAGGCAATGAATGATAGCGCTATCGCAAAAACCCATATCAGAGGCAACTCTCATTTTTAGGAAGGAATCTTGGAAGGCCCATCCCAACTAGATTTGAGCAAAGATTCATAATCGCACGGCAACTTTGTCGGTTTCTTGCGTACCTTCCGCGTTGGCGTGTATTTTGACCCTTGTATTGCACATTCAGACCTAATTGCAACTTTCCCGAACATCTGCGCACGCGCACTCCCATTTTTTTTTCGTATACTTTCTACGACGTTCTGCGCACTCCCATTTGGGTCCCACCTACTTTCTGTGGCGTCCTGCGCACTCCCACTGCGAGAGTGAATACTTTTCGCGGCGCACTTCAAAATGGGTCCCACACGCTTTCTGCTGCGCATTACACACTCCCACTGAGGTCCCGCGCACTTTCTATGGCGTATTGCGCGCTTTCACTGAGGCCGCGCTACTTTTATATAACGTAATTTAGTGCAAAAAGTAATGCAGCCAACAAACACCTCGGCGGGGCGAGAGGGTTATTCATTTAGGTGGCATCTAGAGTTCTGCGAGTTGCGACACGTATAAGCATATAGCTGCGTGCTCGCAGCGTCCTCGAATGCGAGCTGTCTTGCGCCGAAATGGTAAGGGGGGCTTTCATAGTTCTTCCCGCACTGCGAGCACGCAACTCGCAGTGCGAGCGCTCTGCGACGAAATTCTCGCAGAGGGCTTTCATAGTCCTATCGCACTGCGAGGACACAGCGACCATTTTCACGCACGCATTGCGAGCTGCGAGAAGAATACTCCTGACTATTTTTGTCGTAGCTCGCACTGTGAGTACTTCCTGAATCATCTCTTCTTTTGCCAACAAAACACTTTGTGCTGGTTTTTCTTTGTTTTTACTCATGATTGTTTCCTGTTTCCTTTCCTGTGAAGGTTTCTCTTTATTTACTACTCATGATTATATCCAGTTTGCTTTTCAATGATGTTTTTTTTTGAAGTTTCAACACACAACATATGTGCGGAAAGCGATGCGTATCAAAGAAAGTAAAAGCTTTTCCAAAATATCTTGTTTGTTTTTTGTACATATACGATTGTTGTTTTGAGGGTGGTTTTTTCTTTTTTTCTCGTCAAAACAGCAGGGTCAAGCGTTTTTGTCTCGTCTATCTTTCTGGTGCTCAAAATTCTCAAGAAAAAATATGGATATTATAAATTATAAAAATATTTCTCGTGGTCTTCAGCTGCGCTCATTCCTGCGAGAGTTTCCTGACAGAATGCTGGCTATCGTTCTTTTTTGACATTGACTGGTATCGTGTACAGCTACGCTTTTTAGTAACATTATTGACCGCGTCCCGCTGTACGACAAGCCACTCCCGGTGAACTAGACCACACATATTTTTTTAATTCAGAAAAGTGTGCCGTAATGGATGATGAAGACTTGATTATTGAATTGCTGGAATGTTTGGTGGAAATGATCCCTGTGGACCAGCGCCCCTATGAATACAATACCGCGCTCCAACGTCACTCGTTTCCTGATTCAATATGGCGCAATGACTCGTGCGCGACCCTGATTCAGGTTCCCGCACTGCCCGCAACTCGCAGACTCTGAAAGCTAGTTGCGAGAGTTTCAGGCCCCGGTCATAGTTGGTGCTATTTGCATCTGCATCCCCCGCAGCCCCCGCACTCCCAACACCCCCGCACCCCCAGCACCCCACAACACCACCCCGGTCGATACGTATGTTTAAAATGATGGAGTGGGGTTGAGAAAATCACTCGATGCATCCAACTAGAATATGACGATGATTACGTGGCCAACAGGATTGCCTGTTCAGAGAAATAGTGAAGGCGAGTATGGTGAAGTCACGGAGGTAGCAGGTGAGTTAGCTTTCTGGTGATACGCAATGTTTTATCATCGACCCACCCCACCCGGTGATTTCTCATCCGCCGTCATCCACGCATTGCATGGATATCGACCGCGTCGGATACATTGAGTGATTTTCTCAACCTCACTCCATCATTTTAAACATACGTATCGACCGGGGTGCGGGGTGTTGGGGGTGCGGGGGGATACGCCGAGTGATTTTCAGCTCACCTCACCATGTTGTTCATACGTATCGACCGGGTGGGTGTTAAGGGGGTGTTAGAGGGGGTGCAGGGGGGATACACTGAGTGATTTTTGCATCCCATTTCCAATGCCTTCTGTGTGTATCGACCGGGCTGGAGGCGTCGGCTCATCCAACTATGACCGGGGCCTCAGGGCCACGCTCCCAACCTCTCACACTGCGAGCAACTCGCAGCTCGCAGAACTCTAGATGCCACCTTATTTAATACGCCCTAAGGACGCTCCTAACAAGTCAAAATTTGGGGAAAAAAACAAAAACGGCATTAGACAACATATAGTTTACCGCAATGTAAAAGGACATGGGGCGGTTGCGGACTCTTGCTAACATACGGTAGTCTGATTGTGTTATCACTCATTTTTTTTCGAAATAACTGGGATTGGTCGGTGAGTTTTTGTTCCCACTCTCACATTTTCACCTGTTTTCATTGCTTCCACAGATGTATATAGTCATATCGGTGAAAACATAGACTCACCGATCTATCACAGCCGTTTAAAAAAAATGAGTGATACCACTAACAAACTACCAAGTATGTTAGGACGAGTCGTCAACCTAACCAGGTCCTACTTCCATTGCTGTAAACTATAGAGAAAAGCAGATTATAACAAAGAAAAGACAACAGCTCAGCACAGGGAATGTCAGAGACACGCGAGACAACTTCACGTCCCCAGAGGGGATTCACATAAAGAAGAGATAGTCCTCAATCAGAGGCAGCTGGAAATCTTCAGATACACCACCCGAGCAGAAAAGCTCGGTGGGGAATCACGCGCTGTTTACGCGGTCAGCGAAGCAAGCCTTGGCCGTGCCAGCCATCTGAGGCATCCAAGTAGAAGATTCCGGAACTTCGGAACATGGGTATACTGGCTTCCCACATGGGAGCCAGTATACCCATTTTCCGAAGTTCGACCAAGCGACACCGGTGTGAAGAAGCGGGAGGCGCGGAAGAGGCTGAGGCGCGGGAGGCATGGAATTTCGTTCATACTCACCTCTTCGTCCGCGTGGGCCGCTCTGGTAGAGCGGGGGTTGGAGTATGAATTGCCCCTAATAGTAAGATAAACCCATACCTACTTCTGATTTCATAACTCAGACAGTGGTACTGGCGGACCGCCGGCATTTGCTTGCGAGCGAAAACCATTCCCGGTGTCGGACAACCATTAGCCGGTGGTCCTCCAAAACCCTGCCAGCGATCGGCCAGTCTCTTGGTGCCAAAGGGTGGGAACGGCGGGCAGTTCAGAGGAAAGTACTGTCACCGCTATTATTCGATGCCTCTTTGGAGATCAATAGCGCTGCTGAGCCCTTCCCTATGATCTGCCAACCTTTATCGCTGTTTGGTACCACGAGACGACCACCCATGGCTGCCTCTTGGCTGTGACCTGGTAATACAGCTGCTGGCAAGTTGTAAGCCTGCTATAAGCGAGCTATCTGCCATCAAGACACCAGCTATTGTGTAGACCAATACCGACAACCGGGTCCAGAATTGCAACCACGAGCTGTTATAAAAACGCATTTATGAAAAAAATCATTAACATTTATCGAAATGCACTCTAGCAACAAACATATATTGACAAAAGCAACAACAAATAAAACAACTTTTTACGCAACGGAGGAAACTTTGCTGCGACTGTAGATGGTGTTACCAAGGGACGAAGAATGCTTGAGTCATCAGCAGTCATGATTCGGGCGAAATGCCTTCGTTTTCTCCCGAGTCGTCCTCTCCGGTAGCGTGAATCCCAGCTGAGATGTTCTTCTTCTGCAAAAATAAAAAATGAGCCCAATATGGGAAAGCAAAACAAAACGCTGCTCTTGCTCGTGTTCCAAAGACAAGAAACTTACAGCAAAGCAAGCAGCCACGTGAATGTGCCACCTTCGTCTTTGTAATCGTATGCCCGTACATGGCGCCTAGAATGGTAATGACACAGCTGGTCATACATATTATAGGCCAATAGCCTAACAGCTAAATGAGGGTTGATTTGACTTACAGAGCGCGTTGCAGTGATCTGAACAGATCACTCTTCCAGGAGAGTCTCTTCTCATATAAGGCCTCGTATTCCATCTGACGCTCATGGTTTGAGCTCACAAGGCTCACAGATAAGCTAGAAAAGAATAATTTGTGCGTTGAGGGTGTTTATGTTGAAAGATGTGATTACCTTGAGTCGTGCGCTATTGGATTTCGTGGCCCTCTAAGTTCACGGTGTCCTAGTTCCATCAAGTCTTCTCCGAAATCTGCAGGACAAGTTTCAGCGATTATGCAAAAATATTATTATCCCTGGGTGATCTTGGTACAATCGAACTTCAATTCTGAGGAGAAACAAAAAATGGTCTCACATGAGGTCTGGGCACAGAAGGATTTTCTAGACAGCATTGATGGGCATCGTCTATAGGAATTTGTTCCTTAGCACACATAAAGAACCGCTTTTAGTTACCCTTCATCGATTGAACTTTCTTGGATTGTACCAGGCCTTCCAATAATTCCTGTCCGAAAATTTTCAAAATTCTATAATTTTCCTTAGAAGTGTTATAATATCAGGCTAGTGTAAGAATATTTTAGAAGGTTCTCCAAAGTTCTACGCTAGGGGTATATAAGGCGCAGTCGCCGCGTTTAGCTACCAGTACAAGCTAAAATGGACTAAGGTCGAATTCGTACGTTCGTGTACTACGAGTGGCTGCTGGGCAACGACACGGGCACCGCGGTCGCCAACATCTGCAGAGCGTGCAAGGAGGATGCAGTGTCCCAACGCACAGTCAGCCGCTGGTTCAATCGTTTCGAGAGCGGCGACACGATCCTCGAGGACAGGGAGCACAGCGGGAGGCCTTCTACGGTGGATGATGACGAAGTCCGTCGCCGTATCAAGGAGAAGCCGGAAGCCACCACCCGTGAACTGGCGACGACGCTCGGTTGCAGCAAGTCCACCATCCACAATCGACTCAACTTACTCGGCTGCCACAAAGTTCTGGCCCGTTGGATCCCCCACCGTCTGACGGACGCAAACAAGCAGAGCCGCGTGGCCGTCAGCCAGTCCCTCCTCCTTCGTCCGCATCGCAAGGAATTTCTTTAATACCTGGTTACTGCGGATGAGAGCTGGGCCCTCTACGACAACGTCGCCCGCCGTGCCGTCTGGATCCCGCGCGGAGAAGAGCCGCCGACGACGCCGAAATCCGACCTGTATCCGCTGAAGATCAGGCTCTGCTGCTGGTGGGACACCAAGGGCATGCTGTACTTCGAGCTGCTCCCGCAAGGCAGTACGGTCACCGCCTCCATCTACACCAATCAGCTCAAGAAACTAGCCGCCGCCATCCGAGAAAAGCGCCCCCGACGGGCCTCGGTCCACCTGCTGCACGACAACGCGCGCCCCCACGTGGCGAAGGAGACCCAGCAGAAGTTGGCGACGCTCGGCTGGGAGACGGTTGCCCAGCCGCGGTATTTCCGGACCTCGCCCCCTCCGACTACCATTTGTTCCGCCCGCTGAAGCACAATTTGGCCGGAAGAAAATTCACCAACTACGACAACCTCAAATCCGACATCGCGGACTTCTTCGCGTCGCAGCCCCCGGATTTCTGAGCGAAGGGCATCGGCGACCTGCCCAATTGATGGGCCACTGTTGTGGATAACTGTGGTGATTACATTAATGATTAGACTTGTTTTCAATAAAGTTGAAAAAAATAAAAATGGTGAAATTTTCGGACAATAATTATTGGACAACCTGATAGTTTCCGTTCAACTAGCGCTGCATCAGTCACACGGGTAATGCTTTATATAAAAGTTATCAGATCCATTTGTTGACCAAGACCAGAAAATATGATACAAACGTTTTTAGAACTGTAGTTAACCTCTCTGAAAGCAACAATGCTTTCATTTGTCTTCCAGACTTGATGATTCTGCGATCGCAGCATCACGTATTTTGATTGAAGGACCTTTTTTTACTGTAGAGGAGTGTCTGACCACGCTATGCTCACGAGTGTTAATTGAACACCTACAGCACTTTTTTATAATGACGAAAAAATCTTTATAACTAGAAGAATTTTTTGACGGAGGAAGGCAAGTTCGTGGGGGACGTCCGCTTGTATCGCCGCAGCTTGAACCCGTCGCGACGCGGCGTCGCACGGCTAGGCCGCGGACGAGTTACCCTCCGCGATACTAGATTCGAATCTTAAAGGACGCGCAGGCCTTGTTTACTGCAATATAGAATAGAATAATAGTGAATATCAGTTAGAAATGTAGACGAGAACTAGATAAACAGCGAATATCACTCAGAATAGCGTGTTAAGAATAATATATATCATTCTTAACACGTTATTCTGAGTGATATTCACTGTTTATCTAGTCTTCGTCTACGTTTCTAACTGATATCCACTATTACTCTAGTCTTCGTCTACGTTTTCGTCCAAGCTGTACTTTTCTAGACATTTTGAGATTAAATTCCCATTCTCTGAAACGTGTATTTTATCGCAGAAAGTTAGAAAAAGGCTAGTGCTCCTTCACTTTTAGGTTTAGCAGAAATTTAGGAACTAGCTAGAGTTCGTAATAGGTTTCCTGAATTTAAAAGAAAATTTAATTTCATTATCTGATTTAAAATACTACTCGTAATTTCAAATATTGCCGAAAGATGCCCGAAAACGATTGAGCTCTGTATTTCTTTTTTGATGGAATACTTGGATCACTGGAGTTTAGCTGTATATTTTAGTTTTTTTTACATTAAAGAACTACATTAGCTGTGAAAATCAAACTTCAGGGAATCAGTCGCGTCATTTCTCTGCTGTTGTTGTCGTAATGCACTAGCGTGGGTTAACGTGCTCTAGTCGAAACGCCATGGGTACTGTAGATTTCGTATCGCTGCGCTCTTTCACCGCGCGCGACGCCCCCTCCACTGCGCGCGACGCCCCGCCGCGTTGCGGCGATACAACCGGACCCCACCCCAAGTTCGTTCAACGTTTCTTTCTTCCCCGCTTTGTGATTCGCTCGAAATGAAAATTTTGGGATTTTGTTCGGAGGCGACGTTGTCTAAAGAATCATAACCAGAACATCCGAAGTTGAGAGCACAATATGAAGGCGGTCCTCGAACCTGCATCTTGAATATGCGATGATGATCGCTAAATTTTTGGAATACACTGACGCCTTTTTTTTGTACGCCACACGGAGGCTACTTCTAAGAGATCTGTATAAAAAAAGAATAAAATATTATAGTATAGGAATGATCGCTCAGTCAATTTGAGTTTGGAAGAATCGAACATCGTGGCGATCTGTCGGGAAGATGCCCTGGAACAAAGTGACATGAATATCGCGCTACCGATGTTTAAATATTAAGACGAACTCCGTGATTATGCAAGAGATAGCGATAGGTCAATTATGTCGCTTATTTCTCTCACTAGCACATCGGAAAACTCTGGGATCATGTTGATGAGGTGCACTTTTGTGCACGATCTTTTGACTGCTTTCCGTTCTCTTCGTCTTCTTCCTGAACAACTGCGTGACAATAGAGAAGATGGAGTCGAGATGATGCAGACTAACTGGAATAAACTGCATTTTCTGTTTTCGCTACAGGAGCTCACATCGACCAGCAATCCATTACAAGCACAGCAAAAAGAGTAAGCCTTCCTATTGTACTTTTGTAGGAGTCGCTGGTGAAATCTCTGAGAGTTTTGGCCAAGATATAGCCGCGAAATAGCCCACCAGGCTCTGCAGCAGCTCCTGGTGGGCTACTTCTCGGTTATTTCTCGGCTATTTCGCAGCCAATGCTCGGCCGCGATCGCGTTGCCCGCGGAATAGCCGCTAAATAACCGTTAAATAGCTCACCAGGAGCCGCTGCGGAGCCTGGTGGGCTATTACTCGGCTATTTCTCGGCTATTTTCCGACAACTGGTGCTCTTCACACAGCCACCAATCTGGAAATGAGGTGGCGAACTTCTACTGCCGGTCTTACTCCGAGAGTTTTGGCCGAGATATAGCCGAGAAATAGCCCCCCAGGCTCCGCAGCGAACCCTGGTGGGCTATTTCTCGGCTATTTCACGGATAGATCTATGTTATTTCTCGGCTATTTCGCGGCCAATGCTCGGCTGAAAGCACGCTGTCCGCGAAATAGCCGAGAATTAGCCCACCAGGAGCCGCTGCGGAGCCTGGTGGGCTATATCTCGGCCATTACTCGGCTATTTCCTGGCAACTGGTGGTCTTCACACAGACACGAATCTGGAAATGAAATCTTTATCCACAATCACAGACAACGTTACCGTCAATCATTACTATTGTAATGTGTTCTATAAGAAGACTTTCGAAGACAAAATTGAGGTCTCCTCGCGTCGGTTTTCCAAACCCACGAATGAAGCCAAACATCAGGAGACATTTCTGGTAGAAACGCAACGCCGGGCTTATGTCCTTCAAGACTATTGTTCCATCTCTGCACATGATAAAGATGTAAGAAATAATCATAAGAAATTAGAGATTCCGCACCTTGTCTGGGAATTGAATTCGCAGCTATCAATATTGGTAATGGCTTGAATTTTCACTATATGGAAGCCGATTTCGACAGATGACTCCATGTTCCGCTGAGAAGAAATATTCTGGTAGTCAGAAGAGAGAATAAGAAACATGTGAGGCGTACATACCATGAAAAACGCCGATATCCTATCAACCGAGCTCATTAGCGTCTCATTGTGAATAGATTTGCGATGCTTCAAAATTCCAACAATTTAAGCATTGAGCAGTCCTTTCAGTAGACTCAATACGTCTTATATCAGTACAGAGCGCCGTCCTGCCATGGTTGATCGTCGCCCGGTAAGCCTACAAGAATACGTTCAGGTACTCTTTCGGAATAGACGACTCACTCTGGTAAAAAAGGTGTTCGCATGCTGCTACGGGATCATTTTCTGATGTTTTTGCTTCTGAACATGTACAAGCACAGAGCAACATGTGAAATGTATGCAAAGAACATATATGAAACACCACGAAAATTCAATTCTTCTAGTTTGGTCGTCTAGTCCGGAAGAGAACCTAAGTTCATGAAAAGGGGAAGCAGTAATAACAGGCGATTAAGAAACTCGTCTTTACCCGTAGCATTCCGCAATTCTGGAGTGGAGCACCGCTCAGCAGCACTAGGAAGTTCACCATTCGATAGACCGTCCATAACTTCAATGAGCTCAACTAAGCTAAGCTAAACTAAACCCTGGTACCGCCGTAGTGACCTGTTGATTTCGATCAATACCAGCAGCGGAGCGGTGGGCCTCGGTGAAATATAACTAGTGATAAGGAGGTTCCGACGAAAAAGCCACCGCTCCGCGCTGTGATAATCGAAATCAACAGGTCACTACGGCGGTACCAGGGTTTAGATCTAAGCAGACAAATTAATTGGCGGCTATTTCGCGGCTATTTTGCGGCGAGCATTATTTGGCGGCTATTTCGCGGCGAGCCTTATTTAGCGGCTATTTCTCGGCTATTTTGCGGCTATTACGCGGCGAGCAGGCATTTCGCGGCTATTTCTCGGCTAATTCTCGGCCAAAACTCTCAGAGTACCTTCATTCACAGTTACGGACAACGATTCCGTCAACCGTAACTATTGTCATGTGTTCCGTAAGAAGACGTCCAAAGACAATATTGAGGTCTCTTTGCGTCGGCTACCCAAACTCACGAATAAAGTCAAACATCAGAAGACATTTCTGGTTGAGCCGCAACGCAGGGCTTATATTCATCAAGGCTAGGGCTCCGCGAAAATCTTTTCATAATTTCCGAAAACGGGAAGAAAATGGTCAGAAAACGCAGAAAAAGGAAGTCCGAAAACCGAAGAGACCAGAAACTGTGGATTTTCTAATTTCCACGTTTCGTCGCTGCTCATGGCTTGCAGATCTCATTCGATACCCTACGGTTTTAATCAGATGTAAACAGATGTGAACATGATAAATGTAAGAAGTAAGGTGCAAAACTAGTTGGGGGGAGGGTGCTCAGGGTTCATTCGAAAAATGAATGTTACCACTTTCAGAAATCGAAGTAGTCCAGGGAGTTCCCATGAAAACAATGACTTATTACGCTATCAGGCAACTGATATCAGAAGAAATTTTGATTTTCATGCGTAAATCAATTCATTTTTTCGAGTGCCCCCCCCCTAACCAGTTTTGCACCGGAAGTAATCGTAGGGAACAAGTCTTTCCGTACCTTGTTTCTAAGCTGAATGTGAAACCATCAATATTGACAATGGCTTGAATCTTCACTATATGCATGCCAAATTCGACAGAAAACTCCATGTTCCACTGAGAAGAAACATTCTGGTAGTCAGAGGAGAAAATAAGAGGAATATGAGGCTTACATGCTATAAAATACGCCGATATCCTGCTATCATCCGAGCTTATGATCGTCCCATTGTGAATAGATCCATGATGCTTCAAAACCCATCAAATTGTGTATCAAAGAGTTATTTCGATTGACACTACGTCGCGTGTGGCTATAAAGCACCGTTCTGCAATGGTTGATCTTCGCCTGATATGCCTACAAGATTTCGCTCATGCAAGGAAATGCAGTAATAATGGGTGATCAAGAAACTCGCTTTGACCCGTATCATTCTGTGGTAAGGCACGGCTAGGAAGTTCGCCATCGTAGACCGAAGCACTAGGAAGTTCGCAATCGCATAGACCGCACATGAACCAACTAAGCTCAACTAAGCTGAAGTGAACTGCATCCTAGCAGACCACATATTTGGCGGCTATTTCACGGCTATTTCGCGGCGAGAACAATTTGGCGGCTATTTTGCGGCCAGCATTATTTGGCGGCTATTTCGCGGTTATATCGCGGCTGGCGTTATTTGGCGTCTATGTCCCGACTATTACGCGGCCAGCAGGCATTTTGCGGCTATTTCGCGGCTATTCCTCGGCCAAAACTCTCAGAGATGGTTGCACATGACCGCTATACTGCAACAAATGAAAGACCTAACCGCCGTAGGAGCCTGCAGGAGTAAATACCTCTTTCTCACCGTAATTGGGAGAGGAGAACCTTAAGCCTAGTTTTGACTACATCGCTGCTGTTTTTCATCGCAGCGATTTCACACCCGCCGCTGCAGCGATGTAGCAGCGGCAGCGATTCTGTTCATAGTGCATAGCCTCACGGATGATCGAAGAAATTCAATCAATCAGTGAAATTAATGGCTGGTATTCATCAATAACGTGTTTCGACTCGAAAACACTGATCTTGTCATGTGAAAGGGTCAACGTTCACTAGACGAAACGTGTCGTTCGCTGGCAATCGCTCCATCGCTGCCATAATGGCAGCGATGCAGCGACGGTGAGCGACCATTGAGAATCGCTCTTCAAGCAGCGATGCAGCAAAACATAGGATTCCGTCGCCGCGACCCAGCGATGTAGGACGTTTGCCACGAAGCGATCACAATTGGAGCGGCATTCCGTTACGCGCGATGAAAAAGGAACAGTTGTCCCTCGCATGGCCGCAGCGACCACCTGCAGTCAAAACTAGGCTTTAGACGACAAGCATACGCTCTTCCATCCAAGTAATTTGCTCAATCGATACTCCGAAACGGTCAGCTGGTGAAGATTTATGGTACCAGGAAAAAATAACATAAAGTCAGGAGTCAAGAGACTCGCACATTTCTTCTATGTCACCGGTTGTGGGCATCGAATTCAAATCGGATCTCCCTTGCTCTCTTCGATGCGTTTCAAAAAACATTTGTCTCAGATGATTCACTGCTGTCCGGCAGAGCTGGTCGATATACCGATGCAGCTGGCATCCGTGGTTCGAATGGATCGGTAAGCAAAAGGATAACTCTGTGCATAATATGTTCCAAAATCCCATTTGATACAGCTACATATGAGTGAAATACTGTAAAATCACATGGCTATTAGGCCCCCGTCATAGTCGGTGGATCTAATGAGTCCCACGGGTTCGATACGCATCGAATTCGTGGGAAATGGGTGCAAAAAAAATCAACCCACTGAGTCCGACTGCGACCGTCTGATGCCCACCGCAACCCCTCCGGTCAGTACTGATGGTTCTCATGCGTACAAGGGCGAGGCCAATGCACCGACTGAGTCCCACTGAGTCCCACCGAAATCATCCTCACCCCACGCGGTCTATATAGGTGTTTCTCACGTGATTTGGGCGCATTTTTTCGGCCGAATGCGACCTGCCGAGTCCCGCCCAGGGGTGTGCGGAATTTTCTGTTTTCTGATTTCTGTTTTCTGTTTTCTGGCCATTTTAGCCTTTCTGTTTTCTGTTTGCTGTTTTCTGAAAAACTGGCCAAAATCAGAAAAAAATCAGAAAAAGCAGTAACCAATGTTTTTCCAATGAATGATAAGTCACGGTAACTTGCGAGGGTGATCACATTTGTGGCAGATAGCTTTTGCGCAGTTCCACAGTCACAAGCCATAAAGGATAAAATGGTTCTCGTCAGGAAGAGCTGGTTGACGGATATGATGTAGAACCGTTTTTGAGATTCTTTCTACTGATATGTCGGAACGAACTCGTAGAGAATGGCAATTTTAGCGAGTTTGGTGCAGAGTCTACCATTTCCTTGATTAAGTTACTTATATTTGCGTTGCTCTGTCTTGGTAGATTAAGTGCATCAAGTATTTACTCTAACACTAGATACTCGTTCTGGAGAAGCACTTTATGGATCCCCGTAAATCGCTGATTTCACTTATAATCCTTCTGTCTTGCGTCATAGGCAAAACACACCTTGAAGTGAGAAGGATGTTCTTTGGAATTCAATTCTTAGTAAGAAAAACTTCTTGACGTATTCAATTTCTTAAAGTCTGACTCTGGTCCCTGAAGCGTAATGGCAGGAAGCGCTGTTGCTGCCGTACAAGAGCGAGCGTTCGATCCACGCCAAAAACCAACCAACTGCGATCCATCCGGGATCGAAAGATTGGTTACCGGCTTGTCAAATAAGTTGATAACTCTGGCATTAACATCGCGTGGCCTTCCAATTTCTTGTGTAGGTCCAATACGTTCTACCCCGAATGCTCTGCCAAACCTTCCCCACTTGCTTTGACCAAAATGACTTATTGATCTACAGTTGAATTTGAAGTCTGAAATCTTCGCGCTATTATCACCTCAGTGGTGAAAATGTTTCGCGAGAAGATTGAGACTGAAGTGTGTTCGTCCCGCATTACGGCATAGTAGCGCACTCGGCACGACAATCGCTTACAACTTCCCCGATTCCACCATAATATTGAATATTGAGGGCGATTGTAGCCCCGAAATATTGAAAGCCTAATATGCCTGTCAAGGAGCCTTAAGACCTACCATGCCTTCTGAGGAGAATGAAGGCCTACCAAGCCTTTTGAGGAACATGAAGGCCTACCATGCTAATCGATGAGCATGAAGGCCCAGAAGCAGCCAGTGGATGTGCGAAGCCTCCAGAGGCTGAGCGGGGTCCAATTATCTCAAGCTTGGGTATGTTTACACAAGGTGCTGAGTTGTTCGCAAAATGCTTGGCTCCGGGCGAGATTGAACCAGCATAATCACTGCGACGTTAGGCACCATTCATAGTCCTCACCGAAACCGCGGCACGCGCGGGACGAGCGGTGGACTATAAAACTTTTCACCGCGCGGCTCGCGCGGGATGAGCGGGAAGCCACTATAAAATCTCCGGCAGCACTGACATGGCGGTGCGGGTAAAAGTCGGGCCTTAAGTGGGACTTGTACAGAAATTCCTGGCTTAAATTCGCGTATGCGGTGGCGCAGGATAGTCCCAGAATTATTCATGTTGGAGTGGATTCGAACCGAGAAGAAAGTATTGATTGACACGACAAAACCACCACGGGGGCTTAGGCGGCGCCGCGGTGGCGGTGCTGATGAACTATGAAAGTTCTTAGCGCGCGTCCCGCGCGTGCCGCGCGGTAAGTATCTTTATAGTCCACCGCCCTTCCCGCGCGACACGCGCCTGCCGCGCTTGCGTTGAAGACTATGAAAGATGCCTTGAGCTGCAGTTACGGCAAAAAACATCCAAAAATCGTGTAAGACTTGACTAGGGCATCATCTTGACAGGTCTACGACTGTTAGGTAGTCTCTGACGGTATACCTGTTTCAACCCGTTATGCGGGTGAAAAAATGATTGCTTCGGTGAAGATTTACCGAGCAGTTGCATGAGAGCGGCACTGGGGCTTCGGTGGTGCAGTGCGATAAGGCGCTCCCCCCGAAAGGGAATATGCTTGTTCAATCTCGCCCGGAGCCAAGCGTTTTGCGATCAACTCTGCACCTTGTGTAAACATACCATAACGTGCACTGCGACGTTAAACTGCAGTTACGGCAAAAAAACATCCAAAAATCGTCAACCTTGGGTAATTGAACCGGCTTTAATGTTGACATCTAAATCCTGCCCCAAGAATGCATCGTGCACTTATCTTATCCATGTGGATGCGCGTCCTTGGAAAAGTGAAATTCACGCGACGAGAATTTCGAACCAAACGCTCACGTCATCACGTCGGCATAGGTCGCCCTGCTAAATGCCCAAGCGTCGTCGACTTCGCGGTGACTTTACCATAGTCGCGAATACGGGGATAAATTCACCACAAATAGTCACCGATCGCGATAAAGTGAAACTAGTGCTGCGAAGGAGAAGGGAGCGTAGCAGGCCTCAATGAGAGGTAACTCTAGAACGTTTGGCAGAGTCTGTGGCATATCCTTAAGTAATAACAAATAAGCTGACGAAAACCATGTGATGAATGTTGAAATATGTGTCATTTAAGATTGAAGGACAGTGAATATAAACGCATATTTGTGTACGCTTTGATTTTCCGAAAATTTTCTGTTTTCTGTTTGCTGTTTTCTGACAAACTAGATTTTCTGTTTTCTGAAATTTTTTTGAAAATTTCCGCACACCCTGGTCCCGCCGCATCTCGACTCTCGTCCTCTGCGCTCTGCCCCCCTGCTGCTGATACGGAAATCAGATTCAGACATGTTGAAAACAAGAAAAATCAGCCATCAAACACGTTCCGATTCGCAGCTGAGGTGATAATCGTCACTATCAAGTGCGTGTTTCGCAGAGGAGTTGGTTGGCGCTGGGGGCAACCGGACTCAGTGGGACTCAGCAGGTTTTTCCACCCCGGACTCATTCGGACTCAGCAGGTTTTTCGACGAAGTCTGACCGGGGCCTTATGTAGCTGTTTTTCTTTTCAAATTCTACTGGAATAGACACAATGGCACACACAAAACAAGCAGTAATAATGAATTACATATGAATATAATGCTTGTCTCGGAACCAAATACTGGAGTTTTCAAATGACTCGGAAATCGAAACTATTCGAATATTCGGTTTCTCGAATAATACATAAATCGGCACTTCGTGAATATTCCGTTTTTCGAATCACTCGTGAAATAGGCTTTTTTCGAATATGCAGATTTTTGAATCGCTCGCAGTCGGCTTTTCAAACAAATGATTTTCCGAATCATACGAATGGGTCAAAGCATTGTGCTTAACACTACACAGTGAACCGTGAATCTCATTGTTTCCGCGACAATGCTTTGATGTTTTGTACGGTTTTATACTATAACAAAAATTTTTATCACGACATATCAGGGGAATGAATGTTAGTCTTTGAAGGCATCGTGCGCGCAGGAAACCGTATATTATTTTTTCATGTTTTTGTGTAGCTTGGCCTCTCTAATGAACGAAAATGTCGAAGGGGCCCATGAAAAACCTTCATTTGTAAAGAAAAGTCAATCGGAACACATTGTAAATACGAATTTGAATTTCGCGCCAAAATCCTTTTTGAAGTTTTTCTGCTTTTGGAGGCGTCGTCACTGTCATTTTCGGAGTTTTTCTGCATGTGGAGTTCGTGCCGCAACTATTTTTCATGATGTCTTACGGTTGCACCAATATTTTAGGAAAAAGTGCTAGATGACTGGTGAGAATCGGTGGCGGATCGTCATCTTCAACCCCTTCCAACCTCATTGCCCAACGTTTTTGACGCGCCAAAGTTTACCATTGTGGTCTACCGGGCTAAACCATTAAATTGAGCCTGAAAAATGAAAATTGATTTCCAGCGTGAACGATGCCTTTAAGAAACAATGTGTATCCCCAACCTAAGAGTTTGTCGTCTGCAGCTAAAGTGCGTCCGAATGAGAATGGCGGCCCATGCGGCCGGCGTGCCTTGCAGGCGGCCGTCGCGGTCGCCGCTCTCGGACGACCATGCGAAACGTCCCCACCGCCATCGACTACGAACGGGGCCGGCACCGGCTGGCAGCAAGCACTGCGCTGATCAATTAGCTATGCAGACGAGGGAGAGGTGATAGCCGTCGTTGAAATCCAACAAGAGAGCGGCACATGCGACGGCCGCCTGCCAAGCACGCAGGCCGCATAGGCTGCCATTCTCATTCGGGCTTACTTTACTTGCTCATTATGATTGGTTCTCAGCATCGAGATTGCGCCATGGCATTGCCTCCCAAAATCACGGTCCTGGGCACACTAGGCTCCTTTATTTTTGAGGCCTCCTAAAACAAATACAAAATTCTGAATTGCAAAATCGGATAATATCTGAAGAGGGGTCAGACCCGCAGAGGAGAGGCTCTGAGGAAGTTTGAGCACACGAGGCGAAACTAATCTTTTATCTAACAAAAAGGGGTCTTCCAAGCGAAAGAGGTTTGGTTGGCGTCAGAAACGTTCCAACAAAAAGGGAACAATAGGCAAGTAGGATGAGGAGAGTCTACAAAAATTGAACAATATTTTCTGAGACTGATTTTCTTGGCCGAAACTTCTTAATAGCGGAAACAAACCGTTGTGGCATTTCGCGAGGAAGAGTTCAATGGTTTCCAAGAATGGACTTCTATTCTTGACGAGATTATAAGAAAATACTCTTATTTCATGCTGCACTTTGAGTTCGCTTCTCGTAGCATCTGGAGCTAGCCGTCTGTGTAGGTAAAGTTGAAATCATTTTCTCTTCTAATGATAACTAGTAGGTGCACATAATTATAAATTTTTATCGTTACTCGCATAATCGGAGACTATTTGGGACCACAGAGTGCTTCCGTGTGAAACACCGCAACGGTTTGTTTTCGCTGTTAAGAAGTTTCGGCCAAGAAAATCAGTCTCAGAAAATATTGTTCAATTTTTGTAGACTCTCCTCATCCTACTTGCCTATTGTTCCCTTTTTGTTGGAACGTTTCTGACGCCAACCAAACCTCTTTCGCTTGGAAGACCCCTTTTTGATAGAGTTGTTCACTTTTTATTGATATTACGAAGTAATATCTGTGAAAATCTTCAATATTTTCCAAATAGCATGGATTGATATGACAATCAGTAAGTGTATGACTTGTTGCGCACGCTACAAATAATGCGCGACTCACTTTCCTCGACATCCTGATGACGTCATCAGATGCCGTGTGTACTTTACACGACATCCTGATGACGTCATAAGATGCCCTATGCACTTAGCACGACCTGGGCACGACGTCTTGATGACGTCAGCAGATGCCCTATGTACTTGGCACGACGTTCTGTCGACGTTGTCACATGCCCCATGCACTTTGATGACGTCATCAGAGAGTAACAAACTTGTTAGTAACTTCTCCTGTCCCTTCCCTACGAAAAAGTACGTGTTTTAGCGATTTCATCTGCCCACTGATAATATCACTTGATATGATAAGCTGTAATAAGTGAAGTAGTTAATGTTAAACAGTAAGTAACAAACTTGTTAGTCACTTCCCCTGTCCCTTCCCTACGAAAAAGTACGTGTTTTAGCGATTTCATCTGCCAACTGATAATATCACTTGATATGATAAGCAGTAGTAAGTGAAGTAGTTAATGTTAAACAGTAAGTAATAAACTTGTTAGTCACTTTCCTTGTCCCTTCCCATCGAAAAGTACAGCCTACAACGTGTTTTAGCGATTTGATCTACCAACTGATAATATCACTTGATATGATAAGCTGTAATAAGTGAAGTAGTTAATATTAAACAGTAGGTAACAAACTTGTTAGTCACTTTCCCTGTCCCTTCCCTAAGAAAAAGTACGTGTTTTAGCGATTTCATCTGCCCACTGATAATATCACTTGATATGATAAGCTGTAATAAGTGAAGTAGTTAATGTTAAACAGTAAGTAACAAACTTGTTAGTCACTTCCCCTGTCCCTTCCCTACGAAAAGTACAGCCTACAACGTGTTTTAGCGATTTGATCTACCAACTGATAATATCACTTGATATGATAAGCAGTAATAAGTGAAGTAGTTAATGTTAAACAGTAAGTAACAAACTTGTTAGTCACTTCCCCTGTCCCTTCCCTAAGAAAAAGTACGTGTTTTAGCGATTTCATCTGCCCACTGATAATATCACTTGATATGATAAGCAGTAGTAAGTGAAGTAGTTAATGTTAAACAGTAAGTAATAAACTTGTTAGTCACTTTCCTTGTCCCTTCCCATCGAAAAGTACAGCCTACAACGTGTTTTAGCGATTTGATCTACCAACTGATAACATCACTTGATATGATAAGCAGTAATAAGTGAAGTAGTTAATGTTAAACAGTAGGTAACAAACTTGTTAGTCACTTCCCCTGTCCCTTCCCTACGAAAAAGTACGTGTTTTAGCGATTTCATCTGCAAGCTGATAATATCACTTGATATGATAAGCAGTAATAAGTGAAGTAGTTAATGTTAAACAGTAAGTAACAAACTTGTTAGTCACTTCCCCTGTCCCTTCCCTACGAAAAAGCCTACAACGTGTTTTAGCGATTTCATCTGCCAACTGATAATATCACTTGATATGATAAGCTGTAATAAGTGAAGTAGTTAATGTTAAACAGTAAGTAACAAACTTGTTAGTCACTTCCCTGTCCCTTCCCTACGAAAAGTACGTGTTTTAGCGATTTCATCTGCCCACTGATAATATCACTTGATATGATAAGCTGTAATAAGTGAAGTAGTTAATGTTAAACAGTAAGTAACAAACTTGTTAGTCACTTTCCTTGTCCCTTCCCATCGAAAAGTACAGCCTACAACGTGTTTTAGCGATTTCATCTGCCAGCTGGTAATATCACTTGATATGATAAGCTGTAATAAGTGAAGTAGTTAATGTTAAACAGTAGGTAACAAACTTGTTAGTCACTTCCCCTGTCCCTTCCCTACGAAAAAGTACGTGTTTTAGCGATTTCATCTGCCCACTGATAATATCACTTGATATGATAAGCTGTAATAAGTGAAGTAGTTAATGTTAAACAGTAAGTAACAAACTTGTTAGTCACTTCCCCTGTCCCTTCCCTACGAAAAAGTACGTGTTTTAGCGATTTCATCTGCCCACTGATAATATCACTTGATATGATAAGCTGTAATAAGTGAAGTAGTTAATGTTAAACAGTAAGTAACAAACTTGTTAGTCACTTACCCTGTCCCTTCCCTACGAAAAAGTACGTGTTTTAGCGATTTCATCTGCCAACTGATAATATCACTTGATATGATAAGCAGTAGTAAGTGAAGTAGTTAATGTTAAACAGTAAGTAATAAACTTGTTAGTCACTTTCCTTGTCCCTTCCCATCGAAAAGTACAGCCTACAACGTGTTTTAGCGATTTGATCTACCAACTGATAATATCACTTGATATGATAAGCTGTAATAAGTGAAGTAGTTAATGTTAAACAGTAGGTAACAAACTTGTTAGTCACTTCCCCTGTCCCTTCCCTACGAAAAAGTACGTGTTTTAGCGATTTCATCTGCCCACTGATAATATCACTTGATATGATAAGCTGTAATAAGTGAAGTAGTTAATGTTAAACAGTAAGTAACAAACTTGTTAGTCACTTCCTGTCCCTTCCCTACGAAAAAGTACGTGTTTTAGCGATTTCATCTGCCCACTGATAATATCACTTGATATGATAAGCTGTAATAAGTGAAGTAGTTAATGTTAAACAGTAAGTAACAAACTTGTTAGTCACTTTCCTTGTCCCTTCCCTACGAAAAAGTACGTGTTTTAGCGATTTCATCTGCCAACTGATAATATCACTTGATATGATAAGCAGTAGTAAGTGAAGTAGTTAATGTTAAACAGTAAGTAACAAACTTGTTAGTCACTTCCCCTGTCCCTTCCCTACGAAAAAGTACGTGTTTTAGCGATTTCATCTGCCCACTGATAATATCACTTGATATGATAAGCTGTAATAAGTGAAGTAGTTAATGTTAAACAGTAAGTAACAAACTTGTTAGTCACTTTCCTTGTCCCTTCCCTACGAAAAAGTACGTGTTTTAGCGATTTCATCTGCCCACTGATAATATCACTTGATATGATAAGCTGTAATAAGTGAAGTAGTTAATGTTAAACAGTAAGTAACAAACTTGTTAGTCACTTCCCCTGTCCCTTCCCTACGAAAAAGTACGTGTTTTAGCGATTTCATCTGCCAACTGATAATATCACTTGATATGATAAGCAGTAGTAAGTGAAGTAGTTAATGTTAAACAGTAAGTAATAAACTTGTTAGTCACTTTCCTTGTCCCTTCCCATCGAAAAGTACAGCCTACAACGTGTTTTAGCGATTTGATCTACCAACTGATAATATCACTTGATATGATAAGCTGTAATAAGTGAAGTAGTTAATGTTAAACAGTAGGTAACAAACTTGTTAGTCACTTCCCTGTCCCTTCCCTACGAAAAAGTACGTGTTTTAGCGATTTCTTCTGCCCACTGATAATATCACTTGGATATGATAAGCTGTAATAAGTGAAGTAGTTAATGTTAAACAGTAAGCAATAAACTTGTTAGTCACTTCCCCTGTCCCTTCCCCACGAAAAATACGTGTTTTAGCGATTTCATCTGGCAACTGATAATATCACTTGATATGATAAGCAGTAATAAGTGAAGTAGTTAATGTTAAACAGTAAGATACAAACTTGTTAGTCACTTTCCTTGTCCCTTCCCTACGAAAAAGTACGTGTTTTAGCGATTTGATCTACCAACTGATAATATCACTTGATATGATAAGCTGTAATAAGTGAAGTAGTTAATGTTAAACAGTAAATAAGAAACTTGTTAGTCACTTCCCCTGTCCCTTCCCAACGAAAAAGTACGTGTTTTAGCGATTTCATCTGCCAACTGATAATATCACTTGATATGATAAGCAGTAGTAAGTGAAGTAGTTAATGTTAAACAGTAAGTAATAAACTTGTTAGTCACTTTCCTTGTCCCTTCCCATCGAAAAGTACAGCCTACAACGTGTTTTAGAGATTTGATCTACCAACTGATAATATCACTTGATATGATAAGCAGTAATAAGTGAAATAGTTAATGTTAAACAGTAAGTAATAAACTTGTTAGTCACTTTCCTTGTCCCTTCCCATCGAAAAAGTACGTGTTTTAGCGATTTCATCTGCCAACTGATAATATCACTTGATACGATAAGCAGTAGTAAGTGAAGTAGTTAATGTTAAACAGTAACTAAGAAACTTGTTAGTCACTTTCTTTGTCCCTTCCCATCGAAAAGTACAGCCTACAACGTGTTTTAGAGATTTGATCTACCAACTGATAATATCACTTGATATGATAAGCAGTAATAAGTGAAGTAGTTAATGTTAAACAGTAAGTAACAAACTTGTTAGTCACTTCCCCTGTCCCTTCCCTACGAAAAAGTACGTGTTTTAGCGATTTCATCTGCCAACTGATAATATCACTTGATATGATAAGCAGTAGTAAGTGAAGTAGTTAATGTTAAACAGTAAGTAATAAACTTGTTAGTCACTTCCCCTGTCCCTTCCCTACGAAAAAGTACGTGTTTTAGCGATTTCATCTGCCAACTGATAATATCACTTGATATGATAAGCAGTAGTAAGTGAAGTAGTTAATGTTAAACAGTAAGTAATAAACTTGTTAGTCACTTCCCCTGTCCCTTCCCTACGAAAAATACGTGTTTTAGCGATTTCATCTGCCAACTGATAATATCACTTGATATGATAAGCAGTAGTAAGTGAAGTAGTTAATGTTAAACAGTAAGTAATAAACTTGTTAGTCACTTTCCTTGTCCCTTCCCATCGAAAAGTACAGCCTACAACGTGTTTTAGCGATTTGATCTACCAACTGATAATATCACTTGATATGATAAGCTGTAATAAGTGAAGTAGTTAATGTTAAACAGTAGGTAACAAACTTGTTAGTCACTTCCCCTGTCCCTTTCCTACGAAAAAGTACGTGTTTTAGCGATTTCATCTGCCCACTGATAATATCACTTGATATGATAAGCTGTAATAAGTGAAGTAGTTAATGTTAAACAGTAAGTAACAAACTTGTTAGTCACTTCCCCTGTCCCTTCCCCAAGAAAAAGTACGTGTTTTAGCGATTCCATCTGCCAACTGATAATATCACTTGATATGATAAGCAGTAGTAAGTGAAGTAGTAATGTTAAACAGTAAGTAATAAACTTGTTAGTCACTTTCCTTGTCCCTTCCCATCGAAAAGTACAGCCTACAACGTGTTTTAGCGATTTGATCTACCAACTGATAACATCACTTGATATGATAAGCAGTAATAAGTGAAGTAGTTAATGTTAAACAGTAGGTAACAAACTTGTTAGTCACTTCCCCTGTCCCTTCCCTACGAAAAAGTACGTGTTTTAGCGATTTCATCTGCCAACTGATAATATCACTTGATATGATAAGCAGTAGTAAGTGAAGTAGTTAATGTTAAACAGTAGGTAACAAACTTGTTAGTCACTTCCCTTGTCCCTTCCCATCGAAAAGTACAGCCTACTACGTGTTTTAGCGATTTGGCCCACCAACTGATAATATCACTTGATATGATAAGTAGTAAAAGGTTAATTAGTTAATGTTAAACAGTAAGTACTCATTGTCTACCTACTCACCAGCCCGCTTATCTGTCCACATACCAACTTACCTGCCTGCCCAACTGATCGCCTGCGACCATTGCCAGTGGCCACTACTAAGGGTGCGCAACGCACGAGGAGGAGCGAAGCACGAAGCGCGAAGAGCGAAGCGCGAAGCAGGAAGCAGCAACGAGTTACACGCACAACAAGAATTTTTGGTGAGGTATCGCCGATCTAACTTTGTTAGTTTTGAACCGATTTGGCTCAAATTTTCTCAGCATGTGCCTCCTGGACCCTCTCACCTATATCCCGATGGAAATCTCTGGAGAATTTGTTTAACAGGTTTTATTAAATACTTTACAGAATTCTAAGTGATCACAAGTCCCGGGCAAAACCAAACCTCTCCAGCCGCTTCGCGGCTGGAGCGATTATGCATACATACACCACCATAACCAGCTTTTCACGTAGACAAAGTTCAATAGAAATACTTATCGTGTTTGTTCTTTTATTTTGTTGCCCACTCTCAGGCAATGGGGCGGACTTATAGCGCACAGAAATTGTCGGATAGTACTCACCGCGCTCTGGAACCGTTTCTACCGCGAGCGAAAATCCAGGTAGAACTGATCGCGGACAAGTTGCGGTTGCTCGATATCATCGCCCTGTGTGTCCGACAGAAGTGCGCACTTATCGCGCGCAGCTACTGGTAGGTAGAAATTACCGCGACCATAAATCGTTTCTATCGCGTACAATAATGTAATTAGGACTGATCGCGAACGGCCTGCATCGTTTTCCGGCTGATCGCGAGCAACGGCACATATCAGACTGAACGGGACAGACTCGCCTGGGCTACGATGCACTGTCCTGCGTGGTAAAACGAGGTCGTCGCCGGTTCAACTACCCAAGTTTGAGGTACAACTCGTATCTCCTTGGTAGCGCTAGCGAGAGTACACTCTGTCCCTACCAGATAAAGGACGTGACGCCCGCAGGATGAAACATATTTTTGGCGGTCGGTCCTTTTTTGTCCAGGCGTACTGATGGCGAGCTCATTTAGAGCTCATCGCGCGCAAAAGCAGCAGACTGATCGCCGATGACCCCGCGCTCGTTCTTCTTCGGCATCGCGATAACTCCAACCCATTGGCTAAGAAGCCTGTCAGGCCCTGGAAATCTGCATTAAATTGAAAAAAAAAGCTCACTTCCATATCGTCCTGAGCCGGGATTGTGGTAATGCCATGTCACTCGTCTCACGGATTAAGGAGAGTACAGATTTATAGCCGAATTTGGGAGAGAATGCTCAAATGAGCGATATAGTGCTTTGTTATCAAGCGAAATGAATGTGAATGATTAAGTGATAATCTTTATCACAACTATGATTTTCACGCATGTTCATGGCACATTGATATATTCTCGTCCGGTGATGTAGATACCACTTCCTCTTGGTCGTCAACTTCTTGATTTTCCATGTGTCTACTTCGCAATGATACCGTCCTGAAGCGTGTCTTCATGGGAGGCAACATCGAGAAATTCAGAATCACGACACCTTTTTCTAGAATTTTAGTTAGAAAAAACCCTGTCATCCGCAGCCTCTGTTTGCTTACTGAATCTACATTTTGTACACCTATGAACTTCTTATCTTC